>ML661903.1:11736820-11784406 GCA_007570785.1 Antilocapra americana | reverse complement strand
AATATTGAAGAATCCTTGCATCCCTGGGATAAAGCCTACTTGATCATGATGTATGATCTTTTTGATGTGTTGTTGGATTCTATTTGCTAGAATTTTGTTGAGGATTTTTGCATCTAAGTTCATCAGTGATATTGGCCTGTAGTTTTCTTTTTTTGTGGCATCTTTGCCGGGTTTTGGAATTAGGGTGATGGAGGCCTCATAGAATGAGTTTGGAAGTTTACCTTCGTCTGCAATTTTCTGGAAGAGTTTGAGTAGAATAGGTGTTAGCTCTTCTCTAAATTTTTGGTAGAATTCAGCTGTGAAGCCATCTGGTCCTGGGCTTTTGTTTTTTGGTATAATATTTTAGATGCCACTTATAAGAGATAGCATATGATATTTGTCTTTCTCTTTCTGACTTATACTTTGCTTAGTATGATAAGCTTTCAATGCATCCATGCTGCTTTAAATGGCATTATTGCATTCTCTTTAATGGCTGAGTAACATTAAGTTGTATATGCATATACCACATCCTCTATCCATTCATCTGCCGATGGTCATATAAGTTGTTTCTGTGTTTTAGCTATTATAAATAGTGCTGCTGTGAACATAGGGGCACATGTATCTTTTCAAATTACAGTTTTGTCTGGATGTATTTCCAGCAGTAGGATTGCAGAATCATATGGCAACTCTATTTTTAGTTTTTTGAGGAACCTCCGTGCTGTTTTCCATAGTGGCTGCACCTGTGTATGTTCCCACAAATGGTGTAGGAGTGGAGAGCTTGTATGCCTGCCGCTGCTGGGCTGGAGAAGAGCCTGTTGCGTTCTGTGGCTGCTCTAGGACTCAGCTCAGGACCTCTTCATGTCACGTGATCAGACTGACTACTCAGAGTCCCCCATTAAGAGCTTGGCTCTTGACCAGGGAAATCTGAACCTTCAGTTGTACTGGATCAAGAGTGGAGAGAAGGGAAAGGTTCCAGTCTTCAGGATTCTGGTAATACATGTAGAGGAGAAGGAAGGGAGCCAGGATGCATGCCAGGCTCCTGCTCCACCCCTGGGAAATTACGGTATGTGGACTAAACACCCTTAGAAAGTGTCAGGAACAAAAGAGGCCCTAGGTGTAAAAAGACAATTATTTTCATGGTGGGTACCAAAAGTATAGCTAGAATAACACGGAGATCAGATTGCACGTTGTGTTAACTTATTTTGACAACCTAAATACTGGCATCACCGACTCGATGGACATGAGCTTGAGCAAGCTCCTGGAGCTGGTGATGGACAGGGAAGCCTGGCGGGCTGCAGTCCATGGAGTCACAGAGTCGGACACAACTGAGCGACTGAATTGAACTGAAAATATTACAGAAGAGATGAAAGGAAAAAAAACCCCAATAATTCTGGGACATCAAAAGCAATTATCCTTCAATTTAAAAATTAATTAATAAAAATAAAAATATGAATATTGAAGTTGCCATTTACTAAATGCTTTTTATGTGTAAAGTACTACATGTAATATAAATATATAAATACATATTCACATATGATGTGTTTTTTGCATGTATTATCTCCCTTATTTCCCACTCATGAGGTAGTAGTTATTATCACCATTTACAGGAGAATAAATGAAGGCTTGAACCCAGGTTGCAAATGGGCCTTCCAGAGGTGAAATATAAAGTGGATACAGCTACAAGGATGCCCCCACGCCCCAGCCCAGCCTGTCTTGGGACCTGCCTTCATGGCTTTAGGAAGTTGGTTATTAGAGTCTCCAGCCTACAGCAAACCAGATGTTGGGTGATGCTGAGCAGATAAGTTACATGGTAAGGAGAGAAGATGGTGGACAACCCAACAGTGGGGCAGTGGCAGCAAGTCTAAGAAAACAGACCTAGTAACCAAAAAAGCAGAGGGAGCTGGGCCAGTCAGCCTAGGGGAAGAGTACTACCTTGTTCATGGGATCATCCCTATGGTCAGCCCTGTGTCAGAGACTAGGATGCAAACACAAGTTCAACAGAACGGTACTTACCGTGAACACATCTCGTTTTCAGAAATGGGCAAGTATGTACATTTATTGAGGAGAGTTTTCTGAAAGCTGATTTGAACACAGAGGATGTGGGAAGGTGGAGGGCTTGGGTGCTCAGGATGGATGAGGGGTGCCAGCAGGAGGAAAGGTACAGCCATGAGTGAGCAGGCATCCCAGGTGAGCCTCCAATGCCAAGGGTTCCTCCTGGCTGTTCATCCTCTGGCTTGCCTACCCCTCTGCCTTCTGCCCCCAGAAGACTTTGCCCTGTGGGACTCCAGACCATGACGTCCTCAGGGGAAGGTCAGCCCATTAGCCAACGCTTCGGGCTTTTGTGTTTCAGATACAGGACACCAAGTCTTGCTCCCTATTCTTCTGCCATAGCACCACCCCTGCAGGTTCACATCCGGGACTAGGCCAGCCCTACTGTTTGTGAACTGAGTGACTCACAGGACTAATAATAGGATTCTTATGAGGACTAAATGAAGTGATGCATGCAAAGTCTTAAAAACAGTGTCTGCCACATAGGAAATACCCAATGGATATGAGTTATATTATTTCCACTGGGGCTGAAGGCTATGGCGCTTGCGACTATACTGAGCAGACATAGCTAATATGGTTGTGTCCATTCTAGAGGTAAAGCAATTGGATAAGCAGGAGAGAGAGTGGTCATGAGATGAATGTATTCTGAAGTCAGCCTTAGGAAAGCTGGTGGTGGCATCATCTGATGTCCATAACCAGAAACCAGAGCTTATGTTCTCATGTTTGTGCTACTGTAGAGATCCACACCATATCCTGGAGTGAATCAGTTACATCCTTCTAATCTGAAATCAGAAGGAAGCCATCTGCCTCCTTGGGTGGTGGGAACATGGAGTAGCTGGGAGCCTGAGGGCTTGTAGATCCAGGAGATTCGTTGAGTATGTGTCTCCTCTTGTCCATGACTAGCCTACACACAACCTAAGATGCGTGAAAACAAGGGATCCTGCCTCTGTAACCAACAGAACCTGGAAGGCTGACTGAAAAAGTACATTGGATGTCAGGATTGGGGGCAAAGGAGGATTTGTACCAGATCAGAGCAGTGTTTTTGAGTTAAGTGGTGAACCAGAGACTTTGGGGGCTTAAGAGCTCAAATAACATTTTAGGAAAACCACCACCACAAAATATCCAGGAGCCTTCCATAAAAATAGGTGAAGTTGCTCAGTCGTGTCCGACTCTTTGTGACCCCATGGACTGTAGCTAGCAGGCTCCTCCGTCCACGGGATTTCCCAGGCAAGAATACTGGAGTGAGTTGCCATTTCCTTCTCCAGAATATCTTCCCAATCCAGGGAGTGAACCCGGGTCTCCCACATTGTACACAGACGCTTTACCTTCTGAGCCACCAGGGAAGTCCATAAAAATAGGGGTTAACTAAATTAGTCAGGGTTCTCCAGAGAAAAAGGACCAGTAGGAGTCTGCATGTGTATCAGTTTCTATCTAGATATCTATCTATCTATCATGCTAAGTTGCTTCAATCATGTTTGACTCTTTGCAACCCCATGGACTGTAGCCCATCAGGCTCCTCTGCCCTTGGGATTCTCCAGGCAAGAATACTGGAGTGTGTAGCCATTCCCTTTCCCAGGGGATCTTCCTAACCCAGGGATTGAACCCAGGTCTCCTGCACTGCAGGCAAATTCTTTATCATTTGAACCACTAGGGAAGCCCTATGTATATATAATGATACATAAGTATATACATATACATATATATATATAAATGCATATATATTATTTTTCAGATTCTTTTCTGTTATAGAATATTGACTAGAGTTCCCTTTGTTGTACAGTGCATGGATGCTAGGTGGACACATGCTAAGCTGCTCCAGTTTTGTCTGACCCTTTGAGACCCCGCAGACTCTAGCCCTCCAGGCTCGCCTGTCCATGGAATTCTTCAGGCAAGGATACTGGAGTGGGTTGCCATGTGCTCCTTCAGGGGATCTTCCAGACCCAGGGATCAAACCCATGTTTCTTATGTCTTGTGACTTCTTTACCACTAGTGCCACCTAGGAAGCTTATTTACTTTTATTGAAAGATTTATTTTAAGGAATGGCTCATGAAATTGTGGAGTCTGATGAGTCCAAAATCTGCAGGGCAGGCCAGCAGGCTAGATAACCAGGGAAGAGCTGCAGCCCAAAGAACATCTGTTGGCAGAATTTCTTCTTGCTCCGGTAAATGAGTCTTTGTTCTATTAAGCAAGGCCTTCAACTGATTAGGTGAGACCCACTCACACAATGGAGAGTCACCTACTTCGCTCAAAGTCCACCAATTTAAATGATTTAATTACTTTTTATTGGCTATACTGTGTGTTCGTTGCTTCACATGGGCTTTCTCTAGTTGCAGTGAGAAGGCTTCTTCTGTGGTGCCTTCTCTTTTTGGAGAGCATAGGCTCTAGAGCGTGGACTCAGTAGTTGCCCTGGGATACGTGGAATTTTCCTGGACCAGCGATCAAACCCATGTCCCCTGCATTGGCAGGTGGATTCTTAATCAGTAGGCTACCAGGGAAATCCCACCAATTTAAATGTTAATCTCATTTTAAAAACACACTTGTACAAAAACGTATAGAGTAAAGTTTGACAAACTATCGGGGCATTGTGCCCCAGCCAAACTGGCACATAAAATTAATCACTGCAAACTGAAAATACATGGCTGAGGTTACTGGTCTGCGGAAGGACTCTCTTGGCTGTGAAAGGCTTGGAAACATGAGAGTAATCTCTGATGAACTCCAGGTGAACTTGTGTTTAGCCTTTCACTGGGTGGGAGATAGGAGCACATTTCCTTCATCTCTCTTTTAAATGTCCCAGTTCATGTTCTTTCCTCTTGATTTAGGATGGTAATAGAAACCTGAGTTTGCTCAGTAAGTTGTCCATAAAGTTTCCATCTCTTTCCTGAGCTTGAAGATACAGTGCTAATGAGGTATTTGGAACTGATTTTCTCCGCCAATATAACACATGGCCACCACTGAACAATAAGTTTATGCTTATGTCCACCCCAACTGTGAACAATGTGGTCAGTGTTGTGAATTCATGAATAGAAGCCCTGGCACTATTACTGCCCTGTGCTCAGCTCCCAGGCATGGGAAAATGAGCCCTTCTTTGGGGCAGAAGTAGTGGAAGAGTCTTAGCAATTCTATTCACAGGGCTGAGGGTGGAAATGCTGTCAATAGATGGTCTGAGGGGGTCTCATGACCTTATAACTCCTGAAACCAAGCTTGGAATAACTCTCCAGTGTCGCCTGAGGGCCCTGGGGAGCAGGATAGATAGTTTCATGGGGGAGGGGGCAGGTTCCTGGCCAATCAAAAAGTTTTCTGAGAAGGGTAAAAGCTGCATGTGAGAGATACTGATGTAGTAAACATCTGATAACTTCAAGAGCCAGTCATGTGGCTAGGAGAACAGCATCAAGCTGATGGTTTCACCAAATGGTCATTTCAGTGACCACACAGTTGGCTCTGAGCTGGGTCTTTCAGCCTGAAATTCACCAGGTAGTGAGAGACCCACCAACCTCTCTCCCACCAACCCTTCCATCAAAGCCTACCCAAGAGGCTTGGTCTGGCCATTGGAAAGCCCTCCTTTAAGGCTGGTGTGGAGGGCAGACCTGCCCCCTGTATTGATGGACAGTCCCATTTGATGAGGCACTCATGGGGCAGGGCTTTATTTCAAGAATGACAGGGTGACCCGAGGACCAGGAGACGGTGGTTACAACACGCTCTGGAAATCAGAGGATGCACTGCACACCCCTTGTGCCCACCTGCCATTGTTCTCCTCGTTAACCCAGCATTCACCGTCTTGGAGCGCTACCCTCTGAAGGCTGCTTTTTCATGTGGCGGGCCCAGGAAACTTGTCTGCCCCCTGCACACAGCCAGGCCAAAGGCCCCATGCCTGCTTTGTAAATATTAACACAATTTACAACTAGTCCACTAATTCCTTGATTATGAACATTGATCAGACAAATTGACTACCGAGATCTGCCAAACAAGAGAAGGGGTTCAGATACTTTCAGTCATGAGAAAGAACAGACTTAGCATCTGGTCCCGAGAAGGACACAGGCCTTTAGGTTAGTGCCTTGATTACAGGAAAATGATATATCAGTCATGAAATAAAATTGCTTATTTGCTGTTGGGAAATAGTATGGTTTAAAGAATTGATCCAGGTCTATCTGGATGGGTTCTGTTCTCTTTGAATTTGATCTTTTGATCCTGCTCAATCCCATGAATTGAATCGTTGGATAGCTGTCATTTGGAAAGGGAAAAAAGGAAAAGACAATCTGCTCTCCTTCCTTAGGGAGCTGATAGAATGATAAGAGGCAGTGGACCAAAGAGGACGAGCTAGTTGGATGGCATCACTGACTCAACACATGAGTTTGTGCAAACTCCGGGAGATGGTGAAGAACAGGGAAGGCTGGCGTGCTGCAGTGCATGGGGTCACAAAGAGTCGGACATGACTTAGAGACTGAAAAACGTGTTATGCGTGCATGCTCACTCAGTCGTATCCAACTCTCTGTGACCCCATGGACTGTAGCCCACCAAGCTCCTCTGTCCATGGGATTCTCCAGGCAAGAATATGGGAGTGGGTTGTCATTTCCTCCTCCACGGGATCTTCCTGACCCAAGGATCAAACATGCGTCTCCTGAGGCAAGCAGATTCTTTACAACTGAGCCCCCTGGGAAGCCCGGTTGCTGTTATATTAAAAGAAAGAGAGGGAGAGAAAGAGGAACATAGAGCTAAGTGATGCTTCATTGGAGAGATGAGTCTTGAGCTGGTCACTGGAAAACAGGACTTGGCTGGAGGAAAAGTATGTGCGAGACACTCTGGACTTAGCAAATGCTGCAAAAGCCAAAGTGCGGAGGGGGATGAACAGGCCTGCGTGGGAAAGGGAGCGTCTCAGGCAAGCATATCCAGAGTTGCACAAGAATTTTGTGGAGAAGCAATAGCGCTGAATGTTAAAAGTGGCATTGACACAAGAGTCCGTAGTGATATAAATAAATGATCAAATAAATGAATAAACACAGAAGAGACAAATCTTCCTTATAGAAGTTCAAGCAATAGAGGTTAATATTCCCACTTAATCTACTCCTGCTCCTACCCCATGTGTGGGCCAGACTCAGAGATTTCCTTCCAGAGGACAGATACAGAAAGAGGAAGTAGTTGCCTCCCACTTTGGGGAAATCTAGAAAATGCCATCTTTTTTTAAACTTAATTAATTTAGCCACATTTTTTGTTAGTTGCAGCAACATGTGGGATCCTAGCTCCCTGATCAGGAACCAAACCAGCACCCCCTACATTGCAAGGCAGATTCTTAACCACTGGACCACTTGGGAAGTCCCTGGAAAACACCGTTCTTAGTTAGGCTGTTAGGGTTGCTGTCACTAGCGCTGTGGGTGTCACGTACCCGCTTCTATGAGTCAGGGTTCTCCAGAGAAACAGAACCGATAGGGTACAGAGAGAGAGAGAGACGTAAGATGAGGTCTAGTACAGAAATTCGCTCACATAGTTATGGAGGCGAGCCATCCCACAGTTTGCAGTCTGCAAGCAAGCTGGAGAATGGGGAAATCTGGTGGAGTAATTCAGTCTGAGTCTGAAGGCCTGAGAACCGGGAGGCAGATGGTGTGAGTCCCAGTCTGATTCCAAAAACTCAAGAACCACGTGCACTGACGCCTAATAACAGGAGAAGAGGGACATCACAGCTCAGGCAAAATGCAGATGCAGCCCTCCTTCACCTTTTTGTTCCATTTGAGCCCTCCACAGACTAGTGATGTCTACCTGTGTTGGTGAGGGCCAACTTGCTTTACTCGCTGATTCAAACACTTATCTCATCTGGAAATACCCAGAAACAATGTTTTATCAGCTCTCTGAGCATCACTGAGCCAAGTCAAGCTGAAGCAGAAAATTAGCCAAGGAATGCCACAGGTTGCCAGCAAACCGACAGAAGCTAGAGGAGAGTTGTGGCGCAGAATTTTCCCTTCTTCTCTTAGAAGGAATCAACCATGCCAGTACCCTGATCTCAGACTTGCAGCTTCCAGAGCCATAAGACCAAAGCACTCAGTTTGTGGTGCTTTGAAACGGCAGCTCTGGCAAACCAGTACCTCGAGAAAACAAAGCAGCTGCACTTTTCCACATGAACCAGTAATTGGCCTAAATCTGCAAGACCAAAGCATCAAAGGGAGTCCTGTTGCATGAAAGCTCTGCAGTGAGGTCCCCAGCAGCAGCACCGAGAGGGCACAGCGTGCATCTTCAGTAGGAGCCCCACGGAGAAGCCCGGAGCTGGCGACAGGGCGGTGTGTCAGAGGGAGCCTTCCTTCTGTCCTGTCTCTGAGTGCTTCACACCTTTGCTCTCTGGGATCCGTGCTGCCTGTAACAGCAGCCTCTGTCTGCTTTGGGCTGTTTGTCTCTCTGGCAAAAACTGGGAAGAAAGAAGATAGCTAAGTTATGAAAGAAAGCAAGTTTGGGTCTGTAAACCTGACTCGTCTGATCTTTTCATGAATTAGTGGAAAGTTGACAGTATCAACTGGGAGTCCTTTTGCACTTTTCCTGGAGGAAATGGGGCCACATTTGCTAGGCCGACTGCTTAAGCACCGTCTGTGGAAGCCCTATTCCACCTCTCCCTCGATGAATCCCTACAGACATCACTCAATTCTTTCTTCTGGGTCTCTCAGGCATCCAGTCACATGCATTGTTGGTGTCAAAGCCTTCCAGAAAAAACCCGTCAGGCATCCAGTCACATGCATTGTTGGTGTCAAAGCCTTCCAGAAAAAACCCGCCAGACAAATAGTCTCAGTCTATCTGGGCTGCTGTCAGTGACGAGGCAGCTTACTGAGGACAGAGGCTGAGCGTCTGAGGTCAGCGAGCCAGTTCCGTTGAGCTCTGGTGAGGACCTGCTTCCAGGCAGCAGACTGCTGACTTCTCGCTGTGTCCTCACATGGTAGAAGGGCTGAGGGAACAGTCTGGAACCCCTTTTATAAGGCCACTAATCCCATTCATGAGGGCTCCACCTGCATGATGTAATCACCTCCCAAAGCCCCACCTGCTGATACTATCACATTAAGGGTTAGGATTTCAACACATGGAGTTTCAGGGGACACACACATTCAGACCATAACACGAGAGAGCAACCCCTCACCTCCAGGTACCAGAAGGAGACCCATTGAACCAGACTCACCCTGGCTGACATGGGGCTGCTCAGCAGACAGAAGCAGAAGGGCATTGGGGTCGGTTGGCGAGATCTACCCAAGGCCAGTCCTCACTTACAAACATCATAGAGTGAAGGAAAAGCCACAGGACCTAGAGAAAAAGAGACTGGGGCAAAGGTGGAGGCACTGAGGGATGAGAGCGATCCTGGGCATAAACCGAAGCAGCAAGCAGCCAGGTGGCGAACAGCAAATGGTCCCGAGTGAAGTTGGTGGTGATCGTGGTGATCATTAAACAGAGAACATGACTCCACTGATTTGGAGAGAAAGGGGATGGACAGTTCACCCGGGAAAGGATAGAAATACATTTGATTTTGACGCATTAAGTGCAGCTTCTAGGAAACACCAGAATCACCCAGGGTGTTTTAGCAAGATGATGCTTAGGTTGTGCCCCAACCCACTGATCCACTGAATCTCTGTGGAGTGAATGGGATTGGGGTTAGGGCATTCCTGCTACACAGGACAGTGTCCACATGTCCACAGGCAGTTGTAGCTAAATAACACTGTGATGGCTGATGCTTACAATAATGGTCTTAAATGATCAGGAAGAGATAGTTCTCTGTGTTGATCCAGATTAGTGGAGGATTGGATGGCAACCTGTACATGGTACTTTACCATTGGCAAAGAACTTCTGCATAATTGCCTCATTTCCTTCTCATTACAATCTTGTAAGGTATAGATTATTACATCATTGCTTTGCAGAGGAAGTCACACACCCTGCGTAAGGTCATAGACTAACAACTACTGTGTTTTCTGTTGCCAGATCTTTCTATAAAACCCTATCTGGAACTTCCCAGGTGGTCCAGTGGCTTAGACTCTATGTTCCCACTGCAGGGGGCCCTGGTTCAATCCCTGGTCTGGGAACTACATCCCACATGTCAGAACTAAAACCTGGTGCAGCCAAATAAAGAAAGAAATATTAAAAAAAAAAAAAAAAAAAGCAAACCTGAATCTTCAAAGAAGTATCACTATAGAAAAGTCTATTAAAATCCTATTTCTTCAAGGGTTTATTTATGCATTCACTCCATCAGCATCACTGAGGGCCCACTAAGAGCTTCACATAGTGGGGTGAGGTTGGGTGGGGGCACCCCCTCAGCTATCTGGTAGACCCAGTTAGCCCGAAGGAAGTCATTCCCCATATGCAACAGTTTCTCAAGAGCTGTAGCTGCTGAAGATTTACTGATAAAGTCTCCCTGGAAAGTGAGTGGAGGTCATTTTCTTCTCTCTAATCAAGAAGTAGCCTCCATATCATCTAGTATCTTCTAGTTCTGGTCTGTTCTCTCCAGCCCTGAACACAGCTCCTGACTGATCTGCAGATTCATGGTGATGTGTTAACCCCTTAGATGCTTTCTTCACAGGGAAACAGCAGGGAACTTCCTCAGTTCTGATATTTACTTAGTCTGGAGAAGGCCTCTTTATTTCCTACTTCTCAGAGCTCGAGGGGGAATCCCAGGAGTCTGAGATGAGTTTTTCGCTAAGATGACATTTGTATTTGGGTCAGATGATGACATTACCAGGGAGAAGGGAACATGCCTAAAGCAACTACAAGTCAGTGAATGAACTCACGATATCTCTCACCTACCGTCCAGGATGTGTTCCCAGCGTGCCAGGTTACAGCATACCTCCTTATCAGATCTCAGAACCATGAATAGCTGAGCCAGAAGGAAATTCAGGGCTGAGCAATTCCAGTTTTATCATTTTGTTCTTGGGAGGATTGAAGCCTGGGGAAAGGAAAGACTTTCCCAAAGTGGTTTCAAGGCAGGACTAGGGTTAGAATTCAGATCTTCCCAAAGGTGGGTTCCATGTAGCTTACCTACACTGGGTCCCACCATCTCTACCCACCTGCTTGTTTGCTTAAACTTTGATGAGGTAAAACCATTTTCAGCAGGAGCCTTCAGATGGGAAAAGACAGAAGAACCAGTCTGGGCAAGCCCTACTGAGTCAACCTTTAGCTGAGTTGTCCCAGAACCATGCTCAAACCTTATCTAAAAAGTAACAATGCCGATTTCTATGGGATCAAAGAACAATAACCACTTGAAATTCAAAATCCACACATAAGACAGTGCTATGTGCTGGTTTGTGCCTGGATTCACCTTGTCAACCATCCACTTCTGAGATGTGCATCTGTGTGTAGTTATTCACCATGTCCCAGGCAGGGGCAGCCTTTATAAACCAGACGTGCAAATTCCTGGGCTGTTGACCTGATTAGAATTTTCCAGATGTAGGTGCCTCTCTCATTTGGAACCATCCAACAGAATAGGAAGGCTGCCAGGCAGATAGCCCGAGGCTTACCCAGAATCTCTGCCAGAGTCTACAAAGTGCTATTTGAGCTAGTTATATAACCTCTCTGGGCCAGTGTTCTTCTCTAAGCTGGGGCTTATGATACTTGTCTTACGGCTGTTGGAAGCAAGTGAGGAAATGATGGAGAAATGTTTGGAAAAGAGTAAGTACCAGTAACCCAGATGGGTGGATGGCTCTCGTGTTCATTTTGATGTTCTAGATGATTAGCTCTGGGCAGAGATAAGGCCTGATAGCTCTGGCCAAGAGCCACTTCTCAAATCAAAGTTTTGTTGTCTTTCCTGAAAGCTTTACAACATGGAGGAGGATGGTCTGATTGGAACCTAGATCCCTAGGCACTGGAGGAAGTAGGTTAAAGATCAGAAAGACACTGCCTGCCAGACTTCAGGGCAGGACACTGGGGCAGCTTGGTCTCAGGTCCTGGCCAGTGCTGCTCCTTCTGGGAGGCTGAAAACCCCAGAGAAGACTGGGAGTTGGGGGGAATGATTTCAAGGATGCACTCACTTACAAATGCGGTTCTTAGCGACATGGATATATTGTACAGCATGAGGTAATAGAGTCACTATTTTTGTCAATTTAAAAAAATTCAGAAAGATGGTAACGAGAACCCTGCATGTGAGACAGCAAAAGAAACGCAGATGTATAAAACAGACTCGTGGACTCTGTGGAAGAGGGCAAGGGTGGGATGTTATGGGAGAATGGCACTGAAACATGTTAATTATCATATGTGAAATCAATCGCCAGCCCAGGGCTGATGCTCGGGGCTGGTGCACCAAGATGACCCAGGGGGAGGGAATCGGGAGGGAGGAGGGAGGGGGGTTCTGGAGGGGGAGCATATGTATACCCATGGCAGTTTCATGTCAATGTATGGCAAAACCAACACAATAAAGTAAAGAAAAAAAAAACAAAAACTGCAAAAATAAAAAAATAAAAAATTCAAGTATAGTTAATTTATAATTTTATGAATTTCTGCTGCACAGCAAAGTGACTCAGTCATATACATATTCTTTTCCATTATGGTTTATGATAGGGTATTGAACACAGTTCTCTGTGCTATGTAGTAGGACATTGTTTATCCGTCCTATGTATAGAAGCTGATACCTGCTAACCTCAACTGACCACCCCTTCCTCCCCAAATGCCCTCCCTTGGCAACCACCAGTCTGTTTTCTGTGTCCATGATTCTGTTTCTGTTTCATAGATAATTTCATTTGTGTCATATTTTAGATTCCACATATAAGTGACCTCATATGATGTTTGTCTTTCTCTTTCTGACTTCTTTCACTTAGTATGATAATCTCTAGTGGCATCTATGTTGGTGCAAACAGTATTATTTCATTCTTTTTTATGTAGAGCCATTATTTCACAATAACTTCAAATAGATGGTAATCTATCAAAATATTGAATCTCTGTGTTACACACATGAAATCAATATATCATGGTAAATCAACCATACTTTAATTTTTGAAAAGCACTATACTATGTTAAAAGCAACGTGGTTCTTGGCTCCCATTAAAGCTTGAATCCCCTTGGAAGCCGTAAGCCCAGACGCTAGTATGAGTCACATACATTTCAAGTTAATGAGTTTATCAGCTCCTTTTTGGAGTAAGAGATTTACAGCTGGGGAGAAGAGAGAGGAGGTAGGAAGAGCTAGTAAGGGAGAGAGGAGAGAGAGGAAAGGTTTGGGGTATGAAGTTTTGACCAGGAACAGAATTGTACCCTTGTAAAAGGTTAGTAAGTTTCTGGCCTGAAATAAAGCTTGGGGATAACTTAAGACCTGAAAATGGTCATGCTCTCCTTTCTCCTTTGGATCCAACAATTTAGAGTTGATCAGATTTATTTTGCTATGTCCATTTCTTTGATTTCCAAGATACACTCTTATCCATTTTGAGGAAACATCAAGTTCCTTTTCTCCTACTAAATGATCTGTGTATTTAGTGCATGCGTGGTAGTTTTAGAAAGTGTGATAGCATGTTGATTGATGTTATCACACATTCTGAATTAATTCCCAAATGTTTTCCTCCTTGAGATTCTTGTTTCACTACATAATATCCATTCTATTAAAATCTTAAGGTGATATTGATGATGGTAATGGTGAATATGACAGTGCTTTAATTAACAACTCCCTAATTAATTTTTGTTAGACAAGTTTTTTTTACAAAAAATATTTATTGTTTGTTTTGGCTGTGTTATGCAGCTGGCAGTGAAAGTGCCAAGTCCTGACCACTGGATTGCCAAGGAATTCCCGCAAGGCTGTTTCCCCTTTTTTGGCTGTGCTATGTGGCTTGTCGGGATGTTGATTGTTTGAGGGGAAAGATTGCTTGTGGCCACGTGTACTCTAAACACTCACTACTAACCTAAGGGACTATTGATGAAATTCAAAAATCACCCATATGGCCGCCCGTCCATCCAGTAGTCAGTCCGTTGTCAGCATACCCACCCATCCACCTGACATCCAGGAAATATCTGTTGGACGCCCACTGAGTATACCCGGCGCTGCTATAGCCACAACGGCGGCAGCCGCCAGGGGCGAGTTCAAGAGTGGCTGTTCCCACGTGACCCAGAGGCCTTACTAGATGGCCATTTATCCACAGGCCATGGCCTCTGGTTCTTGTAAACTTCAAAAGCTACCAGGCTGATCCTGGATAAAACTGTGAAATGAGAGTTCAGAATACTTAGATTCTGGTTATTGGCTCAACTCCCGGAAGAGATGTATGGGCAGAGAGCAAAATATAATCAAGATACAACCAAGCCCCTTCTAGGAAGGTCACGGAAGGTTTGGTCACCTTAGGCAGGAAGAGAGCTGTCTCCACGCCTACATTGACTGCCTGGAGTTAAAGCAACAGGGGCATGAATTTGGAAAGATAAACAGGAAACACCCTTTTGTTTCTAAAACGTGTCGGGGTCAGACACAGAGGCGTCATATCATTTCACCAGTTAGTCACAGCAGAAATCTCAACCAACTAAGTAGGGGACACAAGTGGAGAAAAATATAAACTTAGGCCCCTGCTCATGAGACAACTAAGATCTTACTGAGGTGCTCCATGTTTATAGAGAGAAGGATGCAAGGCAGGATAGAGTCAAGCATGCAGAGTGTATGCAGACAGCAATGCTAGCAACTTCATTTATAATAGGTTGGGGAGAATGACATATTTTGGGACAAACTTTACTAAGTTTATGCTAGTGAAAAACACACAAAATCTAAATGAGGAAAATATAAAAATGCTCTTGAAAAACACAGATGTAGACTTTAACAAATGGATAGGATAACAATGTTATAAACATGTCAGTTCTCCCTTTTTTGTTACTTTTTAAAATTTAATGAAACCCCCGCAAAAATACCAACAAGCTCTTTATGGAATTAGACAAGTTGATAAGTAAAATTCATGTAGAAAAACAAGCATACAAGAGCAAACAGGGCATTAAAACATATCACAAAGTGGCCATAGTGAAAGCATCATGGTATTGGTGCTGGAACAGACAAAAAGACTAGGAAAAGAGAACAGAACAGACCCAAGTACTCATGGAAATTTAGTATATTGAGAGAGGGAGCATCTCAAATTACTAGAGCAAAGACGATCTTTTCTAATAAATGGTGCTGAAACAACTGGAAAAAGATAAAATTAGATCTATACTTCACCCCATATGCAAGAGTAAATTCCAAATGTATTAGCAATCTAAACCATAAAAGTACTGGAAAAAAAACATGGTTGAATTCCTCTTAACCTCAGTTAAGAGGTTAACTCAGTTAACTCTGTCCCAAAGCCCAGTTACAGCAAAAGGAAACAGGGATCAATTTGACTAAATTGAAGCAAATCAAGTGAACAAAAAACCCAGTCAAGCACAAGGCAAAAAATTATCATAAACAGCTGTAAAAGTAACTAATAGGGGGAGAAAATATTTGCACCATATACCATAGACAATAGGTCAGTGCTCCTAATTCCTGTGTGTGCTTGCGTGCTAAGTCACTTCACTCGTGTCTGACTCTTTGTGACCCTGGACTGTAGGCTGCCAGGCTCCTCTGTCCACTGGATTCTATAGGTAAGAAATCTGGAGGGGGTTGTCATGCCCTCCTCCAGGGATGCCTCCTGACTCAGGGATCAAACCCAAGTCTCTTACGTCTCTAGTGTTGGCAGGTGGGTTTTTTTTTTTTTTTTTTTTTTACCCACTAGCACCATCTGGGAATCCCTCCTAATACTTGAAGAGCTCCTAAGGAACAAAGAACCAAAAATCTTAAAAAAATTAGAGAAAAGTTGCAAATATATATATATATGCAAATGCTGTACTCTAGCTAGCAAATTTGTTTTCCATGGGGTATAAGATAGCAATCCTGAAACTACTTTTGGCTATACTAAGATTGAACAAACAAGTTAAAATATTGTGGATAATGAAAGGCACTTTTTTTTTTTACTGCTCAAGAAGAGTAATAAATAAGAAAAGGTGGAAGGTTAGAATGAAATACACACACACATCAAAGGATTCAGAAATGTGTGTGTGGTTTCCTAGGTCTGTCTGCTGAGAGGCCCTAGGAGAAATGACACCTCATTAGCAGTGAGTACACCAGGTCTTAGCTTCTAAACACCATTCTCAAATAAAAGAAACCAGAACTCACTGCAGAAATGGTTGATTCCAGGGATGGGGCTGAAAAAAATACAAAATTAGCCTGAAACATCTTATAGTTCCAGGAAGTAAAGAAATACTAAAAGCAAAATTTAAGACATCAAAGGACATAAGCGCCAACCGAAGGCGTTACTAATGCCAAAGGTGGAAGTAGTTTAGTAATCATGTAAATAATGATAGTAATGTATTATAACCCATGGAATAAAATGAATATCCTTTCGTTCATACTGTTATAAATAAATAACTAAATAAAATATTGGAGAAGGGACAGTTCTGTCCTACAGAATTCCAGTCAATAAACGTAGAGAGAATGAAGAAAACAGAAGCTTGGCTTTGGGCAAAATCACACCAAGAGCTGTCACAAGGAAGAAAAGAACCGCTGATGGCTGCTAAAATCAGTAAGCAAAGGTATGAGGACAAACATACTGTTTGCAGAGTCTCAAACTATCTCCCAATAAAGCATTCATTAATTACAGAGGAAAAAATGATAACTTTTTTCCAGAGAAAGGTGTGACATTGTTTCTGTGGCATTCTTGCATAATCTCAATCTATTCACAAGACACTGTCAGGCAGACCTTCAAACTGATAAACTTTCACAAACCAGAAGAGACTAAGCAGACATGATGACTAAATACAGTGTGGAATTCTGGATTGGATCCTGGACAGGGAAAAGGACATTAGTGGGAGAACTTCTGAAATTCCACTAAGATCTACAATTTAGTTAATAGGGTTGTATTAGTGTTAATTTCTTGCTTTTGATAATTTGAATGTTTGTGTTATATAAAATTTTTCATCAGGGGAAGTTGGGTGACCACTACATGGACATCTACATTATTTTTACAATTTGTTCATAATCTAAAATTACCTAGTTTTTTTTTTAAAGACCACCTGTGTATTCCTGTGGCAAAGATCCAAAGTCAAATAAACACAAATCCCCCATGGCTTCCCAAACTCCTCTTTGCTGAGTTACTGCACACAATTCATTTTTGTATTATTTGTCCAGGTTGCACCCTCTATGTACTCAATCCTAGAAGACATAAGTCAAAATGCAATCATGTATTAAACATTTTCACTCCCCAGCAACGAAAAAACTCTAAAGGAAAGCAAAATTAAAAGTTTAGAAGCAAAAATATAAGTGCCTATTGGTTTAACTTCTTTGGTGTGTGTGCTCTGTCATTTCAGTCATGTCCAGCTCTTTGCAGCTCCATGGACTTTGCAGCCCCATGGACTGCAGCCCTTCAGGCTCCTCTGTCCATGGGATTTCCCAGGCAAGAATACTGGAGTGATCTTCTCAACTCAGGGATCAAACCCGCATCTCCTGCCAGTGCAATTTCTTCAGAGATCAATATAGAGAAATTGCTTCTGCTTTCCAAGACCCCAGTGCCTTAGAAAACTAAAGGCACTGGAATGAGAAGAAATGAATCCTATCTGAGTCATCTGAATCAGCTTGGTTTCCCAAAACCTCTTGTGTAACTGCCCCCTGCTTCCTGATATTCTAGTAAATAATTACTCCTCCCTACTCCCACCCCCCATAAATCTGCTCTCCATATCAAACAGGAAGCAGCTTTGTCATAATCAGCTGGCTGTAGCTAGAGTGTGGGATAAAGTGAGGGAAAAGCTGAAGGGGAGGAATGGTGGGGACAGAAGACCAGAAGGACCTTGGATGAGAGCTAGGGCTGTCTGCACCAGCTCACAGGAGCCTGGCAGGGCTCCTGTTCTGTGCGAAGGGGGTATGGTGGGGGTGGTGATGAAGGGTGCGGGAGAGGGAAGAGAGGCCAGCCACAAGCTGGCCAAGGGTCTCTTTGAGGGATACAGACGTTAGGGAGCACATGAGTCTGTTTTTCTGGGGCATGGTCAGAATCACATACCCCTTTGCTAGTGGCCCTGTGGCCACACAAACAGAGGGTGTCAGTGTCCTATCTGGGGTGAGGACCTCTAGCAAACTGACTAGGAACTCCACTGGGAAAAAAAATGCCAGTGGCTGGACCATTAGACAGGCTCCAACCTGAGGAGTACCTCTGATTTGCTCCTGCAGGCAGGCGCATCCCCAAGTCCATCTCTTAAGACAAGTCAGGTCCACAAACCTTGGGTCCAGGCACTCCAGGTCACAAGCTACAAGGTTCATCAGAGGCCCTGAAATTCCACCTTCTGGCTTTGCTCCACTGGAGTAGTGGTGAGTGGATGTATGATGAGTGATTGATACTTAGAGGCTTATGAAATGGCTGCATTATCTCTTCTCCTAATAGATCAGTTTCAGTGGGAGAAGGCATCAAGGAGGTCAGACGAGCACAGGCACTGTCCAGAGTGGGCATCCAGGGTGGACACTGAAGAGGGTACCCAGACAGCCTACAGGCAAGAGGGCTTGAAGAATGAGCTGGGCCTCCCTGGACAGGACGCAGAAAAGCACGAGCTCGGCCCAAGGCTATGGTCAGACTTTGACAGCGTCTCCCAGTGGGAGGCTTCTTTGTGGGCTGTAGAACGGCCAGGCAGAGCCAGAGCATCCATCTGGGCAAAGGTAGGAGAAAAGCGTTTCCACTCCAGGGGAGACTCAGGCTTCTGGGATTGGCCCTGGGCAGGCACTGCCAGATGATGGCTCGTGGGCCTCTTCTGGCTCACTGCCTGGATTGTAAATAAAGTTTTATTGGAACATAGCCCTGCTGTGTCCAGTTTTTGGTGTGTTGTCCTTGGCTACTTTCATGCTTAAATGGCAGAGGGATTAGCTGTGAGAGAGGTCATATGGCCTGCAGAAGATATGTATTGTATTGTACGCCCTGGTCTAGGGCATATTGGGTTCTGTCTGTGCTTTCTAAAAAGATAAAATCCCCTCTCAAAAAATAAATGCCTTGGGTGTGGCTTCAGTCCCCAGTGGGAAGCTAAGATCCCACATGCTTTGCAGCCAAAAAGCCAAAACATTAAAAAAAAAAAAAAAAAAGCCAAAACACACACACAAAAATATATCTTGCCTTTTCTCCTTTGCCTTTCACTTCTCTAGTTTTCACAGTTATTTGTAAGGCTTCCTCAGACAACCATTTTGCCTTTTAGCATTTCTTTTTCTTGGGGATAGTTTTGATCACTGCCTCTTGTACAAGGTCACGAACTTCTGTCCATAGTTCTTCAGGCACTCTGTCTATCAGATCTAATCTCTTGAATCTATTTGTCACATCCACTGTATAATCGTAAGGGATTTGATTTAGGTCATACCTGAATGGTCTAGTGGTTTTCCCTACTTTCTTCAATGAATGTTTATTGATGAATAAATGAATGAAAAAAATGAATGGATATGTGGATAAATATGTAATCAAAATCTTCTAGGGGAACCCACAAAAAGATTGTGTGTGTCTGTATATTAAAGGAAGGTGCTACAAACCCATGCTTTTGTCCTGGGGTTGGGAGTGCTTCTGAGCAGAAGCGTCAGTCATATTTCTGGTAGCTCCATTCCCATCATGGATTTTCCATACACATTCCTCAACCCTCAATCTCCACACGCAGGGCCAAGACCTAAATTCCCCAACTCCGGGAGAGCCTCCACCCCTGCCCTGGTTCTGAGCCCAGGTTCCAAGTTGTGAGGACTCCATGCTCTGTTGTGGCGGCAGCAAAGGGCTCAGTAGAAAGCCTTCTGCATTTCTTCAGCCAGGGGTCCTCTTTTCCCCAAGACCTACTTCCTCCTGAGTCCGCGTTCGATGCGCACTATAAACCATGCCATTCTCCCTCCTCAGCCTGAACACCTTTGTCATCCCCCAACTCAGGCCTTAAAGCTTGCCAGAGCACTGGCTAAGGACACAGGTGGTCTGCCTCCTCCCCAGCTTCCTCCCTGTTCTCACACTCGCACCCTGTGATCTCAGAACAAAGCACCGAGCGGTGGTGCCCGGCAATCAGGCAGGATCAAAGGAAGTCCCCGCTCCTTCTTGCATCCTCTCCAAACTTCATCTGTAAATGGTAACAGCAATCACTTGCCTCATGGAATTATAAGAATCAAAAGGCCAAATAATAAATACCAGAGAGGGTGTGAAGAAAAGGGAACTAACTCTTCTACACTGCTGGTGGGAATGTAAACTGGTGGAGCCTCTCTGGAAACAGTATGGAGATTCCTTAAAAGACTAGAACTACTAAATGATCCTGCAGTCTCACTTTTGGACATATATTCAGAGAAAACTCTAATTCAAAAAGATGCATGTACCCCAGTGTTCTCAGCAGCACTGTTTACAAGAGGCAGGATATGGAAGCAACTTAAACGTCCATTGACAGATGAATGGATAAAGAAGATGTAGTAAATATACACAATGAACTATTACTCAGCCATAAAAAGCATGAAATAACACCATTTGCAGCAAAATGGATGTACCTAGAGATGATCATCCTATGAAGTAAAGTCAGACAGGAAAAACGAATATCTTATGATATCACTTATATGTGGAATCTAAAAAAATGATACAAATGAACTTATTTACTAAACAGAAACAGATTCATTAGACAGAAAACAAACTTGTGGAATGAACAGGGAAAGGGGGAGGGAGGAATAAATTAGGAATATGGGATTAATAGATGCACACTAGTATATATAAAATAGATAAACAACAAGGACCTACTGTACAGCACAGGGAGCTGTATTCAAGATCTTGTAATAACCTATAATGTAAAAGAATCTGAGAAAGAAAACACACACACATATATGTATGTATGTACGTATGTATAACCAAATCACTTTGCTTCACACCTGAAACATTATGAATCAGCCATACTTCAATTTTTTTTAATGGAGGAAAACTTTAACTAAAGAACCAAATGGCAATTTACTATATGAAAAAATGATTACTATTCAGTCCATAAACTGAGTGAGCAAAGTGATATATTTTCTTTTCCTTTCAAAAAGTAACTCAACTCTGTCTTCCAATTTCTGTCTTAGATGTGGCAACCTGGAAAGCATATTATTCCCACCACAGCAAAGATTTTTTTTTTTAAGCTGAAAAAATGACAAGTTGACAACTTTTGTTGAACCCATGGGAGAACTGAGGACAACCAACTAGAATGAAATCCAAGAAGAAACAAGTGCCCACTGGGAGAGACAAGGAGTGAGCACTGGCTGACACAGCTGGACTTCAGCAAGAATTCAGTCGGAACACTTAAGAGACTAGTAAAGACAGAAAGTGTGAAGCCCAAGGGGGATTTTTTTTCTCTCCAGACCACAAGGTTAGGGAGAGTCCTTGAGGAAGCACCTCTTGTGATCCAGGCCCAAGGGAATTGAGTATCTGCCACTACAGGGGGGACACTGTCCCTGCCACCCCTCCACCCAGATGTTTCTCTGTAGTCCTTCTGTGGGAGCAAAGCCTTAATCTGTAGGGTAAAGGGCAGTGACACCGTAGCCATAGAAGGCATTATATAAGGATGCACAATTTATAAGCAATTTGAAGTTGAAGGCAATAACGTACCTTTCGTTCATACTCAAATTAATGCCATGTTCTGAGTACCAGTGTACACATGCACTTAGATTGTAAATGAGCTCAGTTTCAGCACTTCTGTCACAGTCCAAGATAGTGAGAGATGCATTACGTGGCTAGGTTGACATTAACAGCTGTGACCTCCAGAACTGTCCCCCGCCAAGAACACACGTGACACAAGAAGCGACTACACAATAGTTTTGCTCACATCCTCCTGGTCCAAACGTAGATCATGCCTGAGAGACTGGAAAATAGTGTTTGTTCTGGATGCCCACATATCCCGCTAAAAATGTCAATAACCAGGAAAGCAATCAAAAAATGGACAGAAGACCTAAACAGACATTTCTCCAAAGAAGACATAAGATGCTTAATAACGACATGAAGAGATGCCCAACGTATTTCATTATTAGAGAGATGCAAATCAAAAGCGCAATGAGTTATCACCTCACACTGGTCAGAATAGCCATCAGCAGAAAATCTACAAACAATAAATGCTGGAGAGGGTGTGGACAAAAGAATACCCTCTTGCACTGTTGGTGGGAATGTAAATTGATACAGCCACTGTGGAAAACAATATAGAGATTCCTTAAAAAACTAGGAATAGAAATATCATATGACCTAACAATCCCATTATTGGGCATATGCTGTGAGAAAACCATAATTGAAAGAGATGCATATACCCAAATTTTCATCACAGCACTATTTACAATAGCTAGGACTTGGAAGCAACCTAGATGTCCATCAACAGGTGGAAGGATAAAGAAGCTGTGGTACATATATACAATGGAATATTACTCGACCATAAAAAAGAACACATTTGAGTCAGTCCTAATGAGGTAGATGAAACTAGAGTCTGTTATATAGAGTAAAGAAAGTTGGAAAGAGAAAAACAAATATTGTATATTAATGTATATATATGAAATCTAGAAAGATGTTTAATCTATTTTCATGTCATCAGTGGAGACACAGACATAGGAACAGAATTGTCAACACAGTGGGGGAAATAGAAGTTGGGATAATTGAGAGAGAAGCATGGAAGCAAACACAGTACCATATATGAAATAGATGGCCAGTGGAAACTTTGCTGTATGACGCAGGGAGTTCAAATCAGGTGCTCTGCGACAACCCAGGGGGATGGGATTGAGTGGGAGATGAGAGGGAGGTTCAAGAGGGAGAACCTCCCGTAGGTTTACATGTATACCTATGGCTGATTCATGTTGATATATGGCAGAAATCAACACATTATTTAAAGCAATTATCCTTCAACTAAAAATAAATTAATTTAGGTTCAAGAGGGAGGGAACATATGTATACCTATGGCTGATTCATGTTGATATTTGAAAGAAAACAATGAAATTCTATAAAGCAATTATCCAATTAAAAAAAAGAAAAGAAAAAGTTAACTAATTTTAAAAATATAGAAATAACTATAGAAAAGAGGACCATGGATCTTCTTTGCTACAAAAGGGACTATTTTGCTGTAATTCCACTTGATTTTCCAATATTAATTCCACATTAATATTGCTATATTATTTTTTGATCAGCATTTGCATGGTATATTTTTCCCATTTCTTTCTTTTCAACTCATCTGAATGAATTTGCTTCAGCACAGTGTCCTGCTTATAGCATGTAGCTGGATTTTCTTTTCTTTTTTTCATTCAGTGTGATAAATCCATCTTTCAATAAGTGACTCTTATCCATTATGTTTATTGCGAACCATCTTATTTTTGCTTTCTATTTGCCATGAATTTCCCCTTTTTTTCTTTCCTTTCCCTTTGTCAATGCTGTATGTTGAGTTGGATAGAACTGTAGAGGTCTCCAGCCCCTGCCCCTCTTTTATTACTCTACTGTTTGGTAGCTGTTGGTTCTACTACTAATCATGTAACAATTTGCATTTAAATCTTAATGTCATATGAATCACCTGAGGCAGATGAGGTGTCTCATGCTCAAAGATATTCAGACTTGGTCAGGAGCCCAGTGAAACTCCCTGGGATGTGCTCACTGGCTCTGAGTCGCCCACTTGGCGTGCTGGACATACTCCCAAGTCAACCATTGCCACAGGGGTGGGAGTGGTGGGGCATGGTAGTCTCCTTGGTCATGCCTGTGTCATGGACCAACGTGGTAGTCAGGGGAGGGATTAGACTCACCCAAACAACAGACAGAATTCATGAGAAAGGGGTGTTATTGGCAAAAGAAGGGGAATTAGAGGTCTGCTCAGGAGGATCCATCTTAAATGTGTATATGAAGAACAGAACTTCAAAATATATGCTAGAACTGGGAAAAAAGGAGTGATAGACAAATCCACAATTGGGTAGAAAGTTTGCTACTTTGTTTTATTTTTCTCTGCAACACTGGAAAACTGGAGTGTAATTAACTTTCTCTCGCATCCGTGAAAAATTGGAAGATTAATAGCTCAAACTACCACACAACTGCACTCATCTTACACGCTAGTAAAGCAGTGCTCAAAATTCTTCAAGCCAGGCTTCAGCAATACATGAACCATGAACTTCCAGATGTTCAAGCTGGTTTTAGGAAAGGCAGAGGAACCAGAGATCAAATTGCCAGCATCCGCTGGATTATCGAAAAAGCAAGAGAGTTCCGGAAAAACATCTATTTCTGCTTTATTGACTATGCCAAAGCCTTTGACTGTGTGGATCACAATAAAATGTGGAAAATTCTGAGAGAGATGGGAATACCAGACCATCTGACCTGTCTCTTGAGAAAACTTGTATGCAGGTCAGGAAGCAACAGTTAGAACTGGACACGGAACAACAGACTGGTTCCAAATAGGAAAAGGAGTACATCAAGGCTGTATATTGTCACCCTGCTTATTTAACTTATATGCAGAGTACATCATGAGGAATGCTGGGCTGGAAGAAGCACAAGCTGGAATCAAGATTGCCAGGAGAAATATCAATAACCTCAGATATGCAGACAACACCACCCTTATGGCAGAAAGTGAAGAGGAACTAAAAAGACTCTTGATGAAAGTGAAAGAGGAGAGTGAAAAAGCTGGCTTAAGGCTCAACATTAAGAAAACTAAGATCTGGTCCCATCACTTCGTGGCAAATAGATGGGGAAACAGTGGAAACAGTATCAGACTTTATTTTTTTGGGCTCCAAAATCACTGTAGATGGTGATTGCAGCCATGAAATCAGAAGCCGCTTACTCCTTGGAAGGAAAGTTATGGCCAAGCTAGACAGCATGTTGAAAAGCAGAGACATTACTTTGTCAACAAAGGTCCATCTAGTCAAGGCTCTGGTTTTTCTAGTAGTCATGTATGGATGTGAGAGTTGAACAGTGAAAAAGGCTGAGTGCCGAAGAATTGATGCTTTTCAACTGTGGTATTGAAGAAGACTCTTGAGAGTCCCTTGGACTGCAAGGAGATCCAACCAGTCCATCCTAAAGGAGATCAGTGCTGGGTGATCATTGGAAGGACTGATGTTGAAGCTGAAACTCCAATACTTTGGCCACTTGATGTGAAGAGTTGACTCATTGGAAAAGACCCTGATGCTGGGAAGGATTGGGGGCAGGAGGAGAAGGGGACAACAGAGGATGAGATGGCTGGGTGGCATCACCAACTCGATGGACATGGGTTTGGGTGGACTCTGGGAGCTGATGATGGACAGGGAGGCCTGGCGTGCTGCAATTCATGAGATCACAAAGAGTCGGACATGACTGAGCGACTGAACTGAACTGAACTGTGCTTAAGGGAGGAAAATTATTTTTTTCCATTCCATTATTCTGATTTAGAGTTTAATGGGCCATAGAAATGGCTGCAAAAGGAAAAGAGAAACAGAGAGTAACTTTGAGATTGAGCAACGAAGGGAGGGATTTCACCCAGGTTAAGAGAGGTCAGAGATGGAAGTGGAAGTAAGCATGAGAGGAGCCACACACCGCTGAGGGGGGGTGAGGCCTCACCTGAGGGCCGTGTGGACTCACTGCAGGAAAGCTTGGCAAGTGGATTCAGTGGGGTATGGGGAACCTAATGAACAGTCCTCTGCTTAGCCTAAGAACGGCAAGTTTAGTTCTCCTAAAAGGAAGCTGCATACCCCCAAAAGCCAGAAATGACTAGGTTTAGTGAGGAAGGAGTGTCAAGAGCAAAGACAGGCTGAAAGATAGACCTCTTATGCCAAACAATTAGCCAAGCTGTGAATACAAAGGGAAAGTTCTTGAACAAAATAAAAAATGCTACTCCAGGACTTCAGTCCTGAATATTCATTGTAAGGACTGATGCTGAAGCTGAAACTCCAATACTTTGGCCACCTGATGCGAAGAATTGACTCATTTGAAAAGACCCTGATGCTGGGAATGATTGAAGGCGGGAGGAGAAGGGGATGACAGAGGATGAGATGATTGGATGGCATACAACACAACACACTTCCTTAAAAGGTAGGGGAAAAAAATAGATCTTCTGACTCCATGTCATTGGACTTTGATGGGTCAGTAATCTTTCAACCCAAGGGACCATAAAATTCCCATGTGCCTGAGAGAAGCACTGGAGCATGAGTGGGGAAGGAGTTAAAAGAGTCTGAGAGGGAAAACAGAAAGAAAGAAAGAGGAAGGAAACAAGGGAGAAAAAGAAAGTAAAGAAGGGGGAAAAAAAGAGGTAAAGACAGAGAGAGAATTGTTTAATGCGAATATTCTTGCATTCATCTCTTGTACAAATCCTTATTGAATGTAGAAAATTTCTTGGCACCAGACCTCACAGGTTGGTTTCCATGATGGTCTGACGTGGCAGCAAATGTCTGCTGAATCAGTAGCTTGAACTGAGCCAGGAAATTCACCAAAATCAGGAGACTCATGGTATTAGTCAGGGCCGTTCTAAAAATTTTAAAGTTACACTCAAGAGGAAGAATCCTCTGGTCTGAATTTCTCTCCACTTGTGAAATTCTCTTCTTTGTGTCCAAAGTGACGAACACTCAAGCAGTAGCTACTCATCCATCAGATGTTTTGCAACCGTTTTTTGCCGTGGCATATTTTAAGTTAGATGTTATTCTTCTGTTGCTCTCAGAGCATTAGCCCACAGAAGGGTCTGGCTTCTGTGATGACTGCTACAGAAGACGTGCAGTCAATGTCTCATAGATATTCACCTTTCTTAAATGTCCATCATTCTTGCAATAAGTCAAATTTTATGAAGCCAGGTCTATGTCATTTTTATTCATTATTAGACCATCATCACCCTGCATAGTAGAAGCTCAGTAAATATTTCTTGAATATACAACTTAATACTATTGGAAAATCCAACCTACATTCATAGCAATGACAGAAAATAAAGCACTAAACAGACTTGTAATTATCATTATAAGGTACTGGAAGAGCTCTGTTCTAAAGAAGTTAGGAAGCCCATAGGCACAAGGTCTAGTGCACAAGAGATATGACTGATACATTCACCAGTATCTAAAAGAGGATGTCTAATAAAATTAACAAGCGACATCAGCAGAGGAATAATGTGAATCCTGTCTAACTTTGTAAAAGAAAATTTTCAACATAATCAGTTCCTTATTATTAGTTACAACTAGCTTATAGTATATCCATGTTGTTTAAGGACCAGCAAAGTAGACTATAGCAATAATTGTAGACTAATTTCAAAATATTCAGTGAAAATTATTTCAGACTCTTTTCTGGGGTCTTATATTTCTTTTTTCAAGAGTACTGCCAGCTTGTTTCAATGCAATTAACTATTGTACATGATTTTTAATTGAGATATAATTGACATCTAATGTTCTATTAGTTTCAAGTGTACAACAATGTATATATTACAAAATGATCACCACAATAAGTCTAGTTAACATCCATCACCACACATAGTTACACTTTTGTTTTCTTGTGATGAGAACTTTAAAGATTTACTCTCTTAGCAACTTTTAAATTCACAATACAGTGCTATCAAGTGCAGTCAGCATGCTGGACATTGCATCCCTAGGGCCTGTAACTGGAAGTTCACACCATTGGATGACCCTCAGCCTCCCCCTCTGGCAACCATCAATTCTCTGTTTCTATATAAGTGTAATCATACAGTATTTGTCTTTCTCTGACTTCATTTCACTAAACATAATGCCCTCAAGGTTCATTCATGTGTCACAAACAGCAGGATTTCTGTGTGTCTATGTTGAAGTTTCCTACATCCATTTTCCATCAATGGACATAGATTATTTCCATTTATTGGTCACTGTAAATAAAGGGGCAGTGAACATTGGGGTACAGATATCTTCTTGAGTTAGTGTTTTATTTCCTTTGGGTAAATACCCAGAGGTAGAACTTCTAGAGCATATAGTAACTCTAGTTTTAATTTTTGAATAACCTCCATACAGTTTCCGCAGTCACTGCAATGAGATGTACCCTCCCCTAGTGTACAAGGGCTCCCTTTGTTCAACATCCTTGCCAACACTTGTTATTTCTTGCCTTTCTGGTGATAGCCCTTCCTAGTTTCTTCCTCCCTTTTGCTGCCTGAAATGCATCTGTGCTTTGGATCAAGAGGAGGAGAGTCACACCCTAAAGATGACAGAAGGCTCCGAGGAAAGGTCTTGAGTCCCACCAGCCTGAGAACGCTCATCTGTGGACTTTCTATCTCTTTGTGAGATATTTAGTTGCAGCTGAACTAATCTCAGTTATATAAACACTGATGCCATGTTATCCTTTTATACAAACATATCCCTTTTCTTAGCTGGATTATATGTCCCTTGAGGAGGAAGGTGATGGCTAAGAACTTCTGGGTATCCCATTTGATATCTAGCTTTGCGATTGGCTTTCACAGTGGTCTGATCTAGGGCCAAGGTCTGGTGAGTACGTTTCATGTGTTTGCTTTGTAAAA
The DNA here is from genome assembly GCA_007570785.1 of Antilocapra americana. Classification (NCBI taxonomy): domain Eukaryota; kingdom Metazoa; phylum Chordata; class Mammalia; order Artiodactyla; family Antilocapridae; genus Antilocapra; species Antilocapra americana. The sequence goes on along the minus strand of ML661903.1, from coordinate 11,756,041 downwards.
ATTGAAGAGACTAAGTATTTGTGTTTGTCTCCAATGGTCACCACAGGGCTGGAATCACTCACTCGTGTCAATCAAAGACTGCAGGTCTAAATTTAGTAAGAGCTTGCACTCTCTGGAAGCGAATTTCTTTTGGAGACTATTACACAGCTCAGAGCTGTCAGAGACTCTTTTCACAAGTCTGCTGTTCTCCACCCTAACTCACACCTTCCCTTCCAAACCCTCTGCTTCTTGTCTGGGACCCTGAGCATCCCCAGAAACAACCAAGTTAACCTGCACTGAGGATCTGTCCACAGTGCACTGTGGTTGTTAGCAAAGACTCATTTTGGGGGGAAAGCACATTTATTTCAAGATTTAAAATAGTGCCTATCTACTGGCAGTTTCACAGAATTCACACCATGGAACACACTCCCCCTTATTCCCGGCTCCTCTCTCCTCTGTTGACCCTCATCCACCAAAGTGCCCTAAGAGACGGCTTTCTGTCTGGTCCTTACATGAAGGGGTTGGTGTTCACAGAAATGATGTAATTCCTTAGGTGATGGAGGGAAATGAGGAGGCTTGGCCACTGAAATGTTTGGGGTGTGTGTGTGCTTAGTCACTCAGTCGTGTCTGACTCTTTGAGACCCTGTGGACTGTAGCCCGCCAGGCTCCTCCTCCATGGGATTCTCCAGGCAAGAATACTGGAGTGGGTTACCATTTCATACTCCAGGGGACCTTCCAGACCCAGGGATTGAACCCACGTCTCCTGCATTGCAGGCAGATTATTTACCACCGAGTCACCTGGGGAGATATGAATATAGGCATGGGGGTGGGGACACATGCAGCTGAGTGGCCCTTAGTTTCCTGCTCCCCTCAGAGATGGCCCAAGTTACAACCTATGTGTGAGACAGCAGTGAGGCTCCGTTTTCCAGAACACCCCACAGATGAAGGTTGCCCCGTGTTACCTGAGCAACTGGCCTGGCCCCAGATCCCTGCTCTCAAGACCACCTCTCTCTACACAAAAAGCCTCAGCTCCTCAGCATCCTATTTAATACACTATGCTGTTTTGTCCTAACCTGCTTCTCTGCTTCCTTTACCTAGTAGTCCATCTATTCTGATGGACCATCTGTTCCTAAGGCAGGCTTTCCACTTCCAGACTTCTAAGCTTTCCTTCCTCCCCTCTGCCCATCAAACTACCACACCCTTCAAAGCCCTGCTTATACGTCACCTCCTCCAGGAAGCCTGCTCTGAATCCTCCAGTTGGGGTTAGCCATGAGCTAACGTAGTGGCTTTCACTTGAAATGGCTTGTATCTCTGCTCTGTACTTGACCCACTTTGGTTTTGCTCACCAGAGGCCGCTCTTGGAGAGCTGGCTTATCACTCTTCTCCCTAAATCCCAGGTGTGCTCAGCAATGTTGAAAGATGACCAGGCCTATGTTGTCAAAGCCCTCTGTGGCCTCCTTTGGCATTGGAGAGCCTGAACCTGTCTTTAAGATTCTGCACGATCTGACCTCTTTCCTGCCTTGTCTGTAAACTGCTCAAGAGTAGGGACCAGAGGAAGACACACTGTGTGTGAATCAGCTCAAATAGCTGGGCAAGCAGAGGTGAAACGGCTCAGCCCTTGTTCCCTGCACTTGGGGCTTATGGAGGCTGCCAGGCTGGATCACTGGAGAGGCCTGGAGGAAAGGCCTTTCATTTTCCTTGCAGGAGGAATGAAGTAAAGAAATTGACAAGGACCTACTGTATAGCACAGGGAACTCTACTCAGTGTTCTGTAATAACTTATATAGAATCTGAAAAAGAATGGATATATCTATATGTATGCATTTCCCTGATGGCTCAGATGGCAAAGAATCTGTCTGCAAGGCAGGAGGCTTGGGTTCAATCCCTGGGTTGGGAAGCCTTGAGAAGGGAATGGTGACCCACTCCAGTATTCTTGCCTGGAGTAACCCATGGACAGAGGAGCCTGGTGGGCTACAGTCCATGGGGTTGCAAAGAGTCAGACACAACTGAGCAACTAACACACGTATTCATACCTGAATCACTTTTCTATACACCTGAAACTAATGCAACATTGTAAATCAACTATACCCCAACATAAAATAAAAATTAAATTAAAAATTAAAAAAAAAGATGAGCCCTTAGAGACTTCTCTTCTCTTAGAAGGGGTTAGACACATAGGAACAATAACCCCTTCCCCTCTGACACTGTCAGGCTCATACCGACTCAAGGATCTCTATGTATAACTCCCTGGAAGAGTGCTTTGCAGCTATGGAAAGTCCCCACATTCCTTCCTGACCCCTTGGCCTAAATTGTCTGCTATATCCGGCTTCACAGGCTTCTAAAGGAAATGTCCACATATTTGGGATATGATTCTATCTGATGCCAACCTGCTACTAATGGCAGCTTCAAAACTGCCATTAGGTGGAAATCATGACTGAGAAGAAGCCAAAGTCACTGACCTAGAGTCTCAGGCCTAGGAAGTTATAGAGACATCTAGTCTACCAACCTTGGCCATGGGCTTGTTGCCAGCTGTTTTCTTTATCTGTAAAATAATGGGGTGGAGTAGTTAGAAGGAGAGTTGGGTTCTCAAACTTTTTCCTTCTTGGCCATGAAGAAGAAAACCTTTCTTCAACAAAATGCTGGCAGAAGAAGCCCACCATGTGAGGACACCCTTGGAGCTTCTGTTGTGTTTGAAATGGAAAATGGGACCCTTTTCCTCATACTCCTTTCTTAACCTAAGCAGAAACCCCATGGCTCCTTGGGCTCTGTTAAAAAACCCATCAATATAACCCAGCCATTCTACTTCTGGGTATTAACCAAAGAAAAAGGAATAAAAACTTGTATACAAATGTTCATCACAGCCTATTTTGGTAATAACCTCAAACTGGAAGCATCCATGATGTCCATCAGCTAGTGAATGAATAAACAAGTTATATATTAGTACAATGGAATACTGCTAGGCAACAAAAAGAGTGAATGAACTATTGGTACATACAATGACATGAATGGATCTGAAATCATGTTGCTGAATTGAAGGAGGCCAAACCAACAAAAGTGTCTGCCATACTACTCCATTTGTATGAAACTCTAGGAAATGCAAACTGAACTGTAGTGACTAAAAGCAGATTGGTGGTTGCCAGGAAAGGAAGAGGATGATTCCAAAGAGCATTTGGAAACTTTAAGGGTGTTGGAAATATTTCATATCATGATTAAGGCGACAGTTTGTAAGTGTATACACATACCAAAACATATCAAGCTGTATACTTTAAATTTATTGCATGTTAATTATACATCAATAAAGTTGTAAAAAAATAAAATAAAAAAGGCCAGGAGATTGTTCTATCTTGGAGCACTAACTTAAAAAGCACAAAAATTCTCATCAAGTTCTCACCAAAGCTAGTGCTGGGACCTTGTTCCCAGCAGAGTCATGTGGTAATGTTGGACCTGACCCCTGTCCACTAGTGCTCAATGACCCAGGCAGCGAGAGCCTGCAGAGTTTCCAGGAGGCCCCCAGAGAAAACCTCTTTGCCCTTCTGCTAGAAAATAGCATCGGACCCCACACTTTTCTGTTTTCAAGTGACTGCAAGTGAGAGTCCCATGGTCTAGCCTGGTGTGTCATCACCAGCAGGCCTGATCTTGCTCCCATTAATGAGCCTTTCAAAAAATATCCAGCTCCCACTTCCATTCTCATCGATTTTTGTTTCTGATTAAAGTTTAAATCATCTTCTTGGAAAGACTTGTTCCCACCTGGGACTTGCTGAAGATGGTTTCAGAGGACCTGTTCCCTGGAGCCGCTTCTCTAGTAAAGGGGTCTCTGTGCAGTCAGCAGACAGAACTAGGTGCTGGCTCATGGATTTTCCAAACAGTAGAATGAAATGGGAAAAATACTCTTGTGCTGCCAGGTGGAAAACAGAGAAGGAAAGCTGACATTACTTCCTTTTCTGCCAACTGCCTCCAGGTTCCTGACAGGACTCAGAGATTCACTAGCAAAGTACACAATAAGATTTTGATTTGATTGCTTTCAGTTTTGATTTTGAATTCTTTCCCAGTACCTGTTAGTGTCTACTGCTCTGCTGGGTGCTGGACAGGAAGCTCATGGTTGAGTGAGGTGATGATCTGATTAGAAACAAGACCCGGTGTAAGGAAGGACAGGTAAGGGGCAGGGCAGTCATGTGTGAATTCAAGGCCACACCAAAGACGTTCTAAGTGTCTTTACGCCTCTAAAATGTTTGGAATTAAAGAAAGGGGAAAGCCATTGGCCTAGAATCATCAGGCAAGAAGGAAACAGTTAAGCCTAAGAAACCACAAAGGAGAGGAAGTGATGGTATGAAAGTCCAAAGATAAAGGCAGAAATAAGTATAGTAAGAAAAGTTGAGTGTGACAATAATTGTGTAAAAATTGAAAAAATAAAAAAACAAAAATACATTAATTCTGTATGTAAATATACCCCACCAGAAATATGCATAACTATCTTCAGGGAAATTCCTCAAACTAAAAACAAGGATAGTATCTGATGAGGTCATGGCATAATCAAAAGTATGTTTTTTAATATACATAAAGTTTAATATTTTATAATTAAGCCTTTCGAAGACATCTGTGAAATTTTAATATTTATTTTTCAACTTTTTAATTATGGTAAGTATACATAACATAAAATTTACTCCTGTAACTATTTGTATGTTTACAGTTCAGTAGTACTAAGTACGTTCACGTTGTTATACTACCATCACCAACCACCTCCCAAACTTTTTCATCATGCCAAAGAGAAATTCTGTACAAAAATTAAACAATTACATCTCCCAGCCCTGGTAACTGAGAGAGTCAATTCCTAGGCAGGTTGATAAGAAGTCTGGGGTCCTCAAAGAGGAGATACAGGTCTGGAGTTCTCAATCAGTTCTGTTCAGTCACTCAGTCCCATCAGACTCTTTGTGACCCCATGGACTGCAGCACGCCAGGCCTCGCTGTCCATCACCAACTCCTGGCACTTGCTCAAACTCATGTCCATTGAGTCAGTGATACCATCCAATCATCTCATCCTCTGTCGTCCCCTTCTCCTCCTGCTTTCAATCTTTCCCAGCATCAGGGTCTTTTCAAATGAGTCAGCTCTTTGTATCAGGTGGCCAAAGTATTGGAGTTGCAGCTTCAACATCAGTCTTTCCAATGAATATTCAGGATTGATTTCCTTTAGGACGGAGTGGTTGATCTCTTTGCAGTTCAAGGGACTCTCAAGAGTCTTCCCCAACACCACAGTTCAAAAGCATCAATTCTTTGGCGCTCAACTCTCTTTATAATATAACTCTCACATCCATGCATGGCTACTGGAAAAACCAAAGCTTTGACCTTTGTTGGCAAAGTAATGTCTCTGCTTTTTAATAAGCTGTCTAGGTTGGTCGTGACTTTTCTTCCAAGGAACAAGCATCACTTAATTTCATGGCTGCAATCACCATCTGCAGTGATTTGGGAGCCCCCCCAAAATAAAGTCAGCCACTGTTTCCACTGTTTCCCCATATATTTGCCATGAAGTGATGGGACTGGTTGCCATGATCTTAGTTTTCTGAATGTTGAGCTTTAAGCCAACTTTTTCACTCTCCTCTTTCACTTTCATTAAGAGGCTCTAGTTCTTCTTCACTTTCTGCCATAAGGGTGGTGTCATCTGCATATCTGAGGTTATTGATATTTCTCCTGGCAATCTTGACTCCTGCTTGTGCTTCATCGAGCCCAGTGTTTCTCATGATGTACTCTACATATAAGTTAAATAAGCAGGGTGACAATATACAGCCTTGACGTACTCCTTTCCCAATTTTGAACCAGTCTATTGTTCCATGTCCAGTTCTAACTATTGCTTTCTGACCTGCATACAAATTTCTCAGGAGGCAGGTCAGGTGGTCTGGTATTTCCATCTCTTTAAGAATTTTCCACAGTTTGTTGTGATCCACACAGTCAAAGGCTTTGGCATAGTCAATAAAGCAGAAATAGATGTTTTTCTGGAACTCTCTTGTGTTTTCAATGTTGGCAATTTGATCTCTGGTTCCTCTGCCTTTTCTAAATCCAGCTTCAACATGTGGAAGTTCACAGTTCACATATTGTTGAAGCCTGTCTTGGAGAATTTTGAGTGTTACTTTACTAGCGTGTGAGATGAGTGCAATTGTGCGGTAGTTTGAGCATTCTTTGGCATTGTCTTTCTTTGAGATTGGAATGAAAACTGACTTTTTCCAGTCCTGTGGCCACTGCTGAGTTTTCCAAACTTGCTGGCATATTGAGTGCAGCACTTTCACAGCATCATCTTTCAGGATTTGAAATAGCTCAATGGGAATTTCATCACCTACACTAGCTTTGTTCGTAGTGATGCTTCCTAAGGCCCTCTTCGAAGTCCAGGATGTCTGGCTCTAGGTGAATGATCACAGCATCGTGTTTATTGAGGTCATGAGATCTTTTTTGCATTGCTCTTCTGTGTATTCTTGCCACCACTTCTTAATATCTTCTGGTTCCATTAGGTCCATACAATTTTTGTCCTTTATTGTGCCCTTTTTTGCATGAAAAATTCTCTTGGTAACTCTAATTTTCTTGAAGGGATCTCTAGTTTTTCCCATTCTATTATTTTCCTCTATTTCTTTACAATGATCACTGAGGAAGGCTTTGTTATTTCTCCTTTCTATTTTTTGGAACTCTGCATTCAAGTGGGTTTATCTTTCCTTTTCTCCTTTGCCTTTTGCTCCTCTTCTTTTCATAGCTGTTTGTAAGGCCTCCTCAGACAATCGTTTTGCCTTTTTGTTTTTCTTTTTCTTGGGGATGGTCTTGATCACTGTCTCCTGTACAATGTCACAAAACTCCATCCATAGTTCTTCAGGCAGTCTGTCTATCAGGTCTAATCCCTTGAATCTATTTGTCAATTCCACTGTATAGTCATGAGGGATTTGATTTAGCTCATACCTGAATGGTCTAGTGGTTTTCCCTACTTTCTTCAATTTAAGTCTGAATTTGGCAATAAGGAGTTCATGATCTGAGCCACAGTCAACTCCTGGTCTTGTTTTTGCTGACTGTATAGAACTTCTCCATCTTTGGCTGCAAAGAATATAATCAATCTGATTTTGATATTAACTATCTGGTGATGTCCATGTGTAGAGTCTTCTCTTGTGTTGTTAGAAGAGGGTGTTTACTATGACCAGTGTATTCTCTTGGCAGAACTCTGTTAGCCTTTGCCCTGCTTCATTCTGTACCCCAAGGCCAAATTTGCCTGTTACTCCAGGTATTTCCTGATGTCCTACTTTTGCATTCCAGTGTCCTATAGTGAAAAGGACATCTTTTTTGGGGTGTTAGTTCTAGAATACCTTGTAGGTCTTCATAGAACCATTCGACTTCAGCTTCTTCAGCATGACAGGTCAGGGCATAGACTTGGATTACTGTGATATTGAACGGTTTGCCTTGGAAACGAACAGAGATCATTTTGTCATTTTTGAGATTGCATTCAAGTACTGCATTTTGGATTGTTTTGTTGACTATGATGTCTACTCCATTTCCTCTAAGGGCTTCTTGCCCACAGTAGTAGATATAACAGTTATCTGAGTTAAATTCACCCATTCCAGTCCATTTTAGTTTGCTGATTCCTAGAATGTCGACGTTCACTCTTGCCATCTCCTGTTTGACCACTTCCAAGCAGTTACTTCCAAGGAGCTCTGAAGGAGGAGAGAAAGAGGCATTTTCTTTTTTTCTTGAGCCCAGAGCTGATTTTTGCCCAACAAAACAACTCATCTTGCTCAAGGATTATGTTTATAATATGTACCAATGATTATATAACAATGTATCCTGTTTGAGGACATGTTTCTCCTTCTTGAGAACATTCTGACTAATGCTGTCATCTTAAAATGTATCTTACGGGAGTGGGTCTGGTAAGACCTTTACAACCTTGAGACATTCTTTTGATATATTGTAATAACCAACTGAAAAATTATATAACTCTCTTGCTAAGACTAGTGAGGGGAGCACTCTCCATCTCTCCATATTGCAGGAGGATTCTTTACCATCATGAGGCATGGAAGTCCTCATTTCATGTGAATTTTTAAGTAATGAAATATTTTAAAGAGTTCAGCAATGGAAAAGGAAAAATATGATGGAATATCAGGAGAATCTCTTATATACATCTTATCTCTTTAAATATTTCCAATTTTCCACTGTGGTTATGGTTGCATTTCTGTCTTTTGCCATGCGGAGTGGTTCTGCTTGGTGGGTGATACCATCACCAACACGGTGATGCCTTGTGCATCTCTGCAGTGTGAGCTTTCTGCACAGGTGTCCGTCTCCAGGGCACCTTTGAGGCTGCTTTGCGTCTCTGTGTTGGTGGCCAGACAGAGGTGTAGGGGTCTAGCATGTGAAAAGGTAGAAGAGAGATGAGAGAGAAGGAAAGTCCTATCGGTTAACATATTAAATAAGAAAGTTACAACCTCTCCCCCACAGCCTCTGCCCAGGTTAAGGGCAGTTTGCAGGTGGGGGGCCTGCTTGTTTCCAAGTAGTGGGGAGGACACAGTTTCAGGCTGGGTCCAAACTTGCTTGGCTCTGGGCCAATTTCTAGAAATGCCCCTAAACAGCTGTTCATTAATCCATAGAGTTTAAAGAGACGTTCTAACAGGGGTGTGAGCAGTCTGGCTGTCTTCACTTTATTGAGCTTTCCATTAGCAGAGTGAATTCAATAGCTTTTTCTCCATGCCTGCTCACCCCCATTTCTGGTCAGCCCTGTTACCAGGTTTTTCTGATCCAGTGAGGAGCTGCTCTATGTAAAAGGCAGCCAAAGTCAGAAGCAGTACTAGGATTTCTTGGCTGATATTTGCTATCTTTGAGATCAAAACCTCAAGGCGTTTCAGTAAAATGACTCTTTCTTGATAAAAACACATTCTTGACTAATTTTGTTCCAACAGGAAGTTGAACTGGAAAAGTCTCACCCGCACCCTGTTTAGTTCCACTGTTTTCAAAATTCAGCTTCCTGGGGTAGCACAGTGTTTATTAGTTTAAAAATAAATAAAATCCCCTTTAAGTTCCCAGAAAGAGCATGTTACTGCACTGGGAGATTCCCAGTGGGGGAAAGTGACCTCCAAGTCATTTACTCAAAATCTTGATACGATTGCAATTCCATTCAAGAAGCCTGAAGAGCCCACTGCTCCTCCTGAGGGGACTGTCATCTTTTCTACCTGGCAAATCTGCCCTTCAAGACCTGGCTGAGCTCGCCTTCTGGAGCCCATGAGCTGCAACAAACAACTATGGAGCCTGTGAGCCCAAGAGCCGGTGCTCCTCTACAAGAGAACCATTGCAATGAGAACCCTGCCCACTGCAGCTGGAGAGAAGCCCCTGCTAGCCACAACTAGAGAAAGCCCGCACACAGCCATGAAGACCCAGCCCAGGAAAAAAAAAATAAAGATCTGGCTCAGGCATCATCTCCTTTGTAAAGCCTCTCTCTGCTCCTGAGAGAGTCCAGGAGTTTGGAAGTGCCTCCTCCAGACTCACGCAAGCACCTAGAGGGTTCTTAGAACATCTAAGTGGCTTTCAGTGGAGACAGTCTCTTTCTCCCACCAGCCTAGAACCTTGCCAAGTGTCAGGCGCGTAACAGATCTTCAGAAATCTGTCTGAGAAGAGTTTTCACTTCATGCTGGGATCTCGGGTTGGGTAGGAACCAGGCTGGACCAGGTTCCACATTTTTTTTTTTAATCTTGATTTTCTTGAGAACAGGAGACTTGGGAAGAGGCCGCCAGCAATACCACTGCTGGGATCATGGTATCTCTGTGTCCAGTCCTCACAGGATGCTGCTTCCACAGCCAGCTTCTTTAGCTTGCCATAGTCAGAAAGGGGAAGAGGCTTTTCCCCTTTTCTATTGAGAAAAACCACAGCTTATAGTTTCAGGCACTTTCCCAGAAACCTGATGCTAGAATAGCACTTTACCAAGCTTCTCTGGACCAGAACCAGTCTCTGCACTTCCTGGGGACTTCCTGACTCTGGGGCAACATGGGCTCCCTGGTGCCAGGACCAGAAAAGGGCTGGAGACAAGCAAGGGGCTGTTGGGAGGCTGATACGTAGGTTCCCTCTCTGATCAGATAGCAGATGGGAAGGCAAGTCCAGGAATCAGCCACTTATGGGATGCCTGCTGGCTCTTGCCCCCGGCTCAGCCTGTTTAGTAGCATGAACCTTCAGCCTGTTGCCTGACTCACTATAGTCAGCTCGTCCTCCCATCAGAATGTTAGTTTGCCCACCTCCAAGTGAACATCTCACACAAGGTGCTAGACATGCGCCTGCAAGTGGAGACATCCTGACTTTACAAGAACAGGTTGTGTAGATGGCTTTTATGCAGGCTTGTTCTTTGTAGAATTTGGTTTAAGACTCACTTGTAACATGCCACTATAGGGAGAAATTAGGAGATGGGACCAATGGCCCCTATCTACTTCTCCTTCTTAGAGGTTACTAAGAGAATATGCTGGAAGACCAACCAAATTAGCTTAGGTCGTTCCAGCGAATCGTGGAGTCATAGCTACCCTAACGTCAGAGTGAAAAGAAGAAAAAGCAGTTACCTTTGAAAAGCCCTTAAATTTCCCCACAATGACATCACCGTGGTGCTGTGTATATAATCTGTTGTTAGTTCTTGTCATAACAGTGACAGTCAAGGCATCTCTAGAATCTTTAATTTATTATTTTATTTCTTTTTCAAGAACCTTGGCAAAACCATCAACCTATCTGCTTGGCCACTTACAGGTGGGCTCTGTTGTCTTGGCCACTGGTCAGGAACTATTTTAAATGACCCACATGTTCATTCCCCAGGCCTTCAGCACTGTTTCAGACCCCATGGCATCCATTGCTATTGGCCATGAGTTATGCAAGAAGAGTGATGTCTAGAGGTTAGGTTTAAATTCCAGTAAGTTAACTGTGCTTAGGAACAATGTCTGTGCATTCCCTGTGTAGCTGTAAGGAGAAGCCCTGAAGACCTAGGGACCTAGATACCAAAAGCCAGGATGAAGACAGCTAAATAGGACCTTCAGACCTGGGCACAGAGAGAGAAAACCAACACTTCTTTTTTTTTTTTTTTCTTTAAAAAATGTGTGTGTGCACGCTAAGTTGCTTCAATTGTGTACAACTCTTTGTGACCCTATAGACTGTAGCCCGCCAGGCTCCTCTGTCCATGGGATCCTCCAGGCAAGAATAGTGGAGAGGGTTGCCATTTCCTCCTCCAGGGGATCTTCCTGACCCAGGGATCAAACCCACATCTCTGACTTCTCCTTCATTGGCAGGCAGGTTCTTTACCTTTAGCGCCACCTGGGAAGCCCTTCTAAAGAATAGCTCTCCTGAAAGTAAAAGTAAGAAACAGTGTTAAAGAAATTCCACCTGGAGGTGGAGGGGAATGAGAATTTATATTTGCTTATATTAACAATTGCAGAAAGAATCTCTGAAAGAGTGTACAAGAAAAGAATAAGTTCCCTCTGGAGATAGGTAGAGGGGGGAAAGGAGATTGGAAATCGGGCCGATGAGAGTAGAAATGGAAGCAAGATACATTTTATACTTTAAATTTTTGGAGGGGGGCTGTGCCACGCAGCATGTGGGACCTTAGTTCTCCAACCAGGGATCAAACCTGCACCCTCTGTGTTGGAAGCACAGAGTCTTAACCACTGGACCATCAAGGAAGTCCTTACTTGGATTTTTTTTAACCATGTGAAGTGTGATAGTCCCTCAGTCATGTCGACTCTTTGCGACCCCATGCCTGGCTCACCAGGCTTTACTGTCCATGGGATTCTCCAGGCAAGAATACTGGAGTTGGCAGCCATTTCTTTCTACAGGGAATCCTCTCGACCCAGGGATTGCACCCGGGTCTCGTGCATTGCAAGCAGACTCGTTACCATCTGAGCCTCCAGGGAATCTTTGGTTTTTTTTAAGCATGTGAATATATTACCTATTCTCAGGAAATAAATATATGTTGATTTTCGCATAAGTGCATTCCACTGTCCATATCAAAGTATTGTAAGTAAATTCCAATACATATGACAGTGACCTCAATCCTGCTGTCACTTTTAAGGTACTGTTTCTCAAATCAGAGGGCCAATTACACAAACCCACAAGATAAAGATTTGTTGAAAGGTCTGGAAGGATGACAGATGTAGACATAACTCCAGAGTAGAATGTAGCTTTGCTAAAAGCCCTCCCAGCTCGCTGCCCACTAGCAACCTGTGGGATGAGATAAGCAAAGGTCAGGGATCTCTCTGCATCTGGCATGACGCGAGGGGCAGATCCTTGTGAATTCCATCTGTGCGGGGTTTATGGACTTTCTAAAGGCAATTCCATCTGGTCTTCACAGCACTTCTGGGCAGTAGTAAACATGTTTGTTTTAACAAGAAAAAAAATTAGGCCCCATAGGCCACATGATCAGATTAAAGTTACTTGACTGGTAACTCCTGGATCAGTCGCTTTAGATTGCTCTGACTATTGAACAATGTCTGTGTTCTGTTGAGAATTTGTGTATTTCTGCATTTACTCACTTAAGACAAGAGCTATCGTTGTCTTACTCTTGACCTTTATTGGTTTTTTTGTTTTTATTTACATGGTGAATTTTTCTGATGGTTTCAAGGAAAATCTAAATACACGAAAAATCTGGAGAAAGCAAAAGGAGGAAAGATAAATCAGAACCAAGAGATTTCACTGCCTGAAACCTGGGCATGCACAAATGGACTCTGACCTTCCCCATGGCATGGCTAAGTTTCTGCTGCCTCGTGTGTGGTCCAGGTTGGCACCCTGAGGGACACTGGTATAACGGCAGCAGAGCAGCATGACAGCTGACAAAGGTAACATGGCAGTCTGAAAGTAGAGACTGAAAAAAAGGCTGAAAGTTGAGAGGCTCTTCCTTTCTTATAGTGATTCACAGAGAAGAAACCCTGGGCCCTTTCCAGGAGTGGGGCAGGGGTTGATCTGTGATCGTTGCTCCTTATCAGTATTTCTGCTCTGACTCACCCATCTGCGACACTCAGTCCAGAGCAGTTAGCACCTGGAAAGGGCAGGAGCGCAGGGGCCACTTCCCTGTCCCATTTGTCCCCTATCTCAGCGGCTCCCATTTGTGTCACCCTGATGCTCATCTAGGAACCAGGACGTGGCATTTTCTCGTTTGACTCCTGCATTAACGGGAAGCAAGATAAGACAGGTAAAAGGCACTACTTTCACTGGAGGGCAAACAAGATGTACAGCAGGAGATGGGCAGGACCACACTTGGCATAAGACTCTGTCACCATCTTGAAATCCTCAATAACTTTACCTTTAAAAAAGTTATGATGGTAAAATATTCATAACAGAATTTGCAGTTCAGTAGCATTAAGTACATTCATAATGTATAATTTTTGCCACTATCCATTTCCAGAACTTTTCCATCACCCCAAACAGAAACTCTGCCTCCAGTGACTTCCCATCCTTCCTTGCCTCCAGTCCCTGGTAGCCTGTATTTAACCTTCTGTCTCTACGAAGTTGACTGTTTTTCTAGGAACCTCATCTAAGTGAAATCATACGGTATTTATGTCTGACAGTGTCTCCAAGGTTCATCCATGCTGTAGCGTGTGTCAGAACGTCCTTGCTTTTTAGACTGAGTAATATTCCACTGCATGGACTATAAGCTAACACACACTTAGTTTATCCATCCATCCCTCAGTGGACACTTAGGCTGCTTTTACCTTTTGGCTGTTGTGCATAACACTGCTAATTACTTTTGGTGCACAAGTTTCTATTATTTTTTACTTATTTTAAAAAGGGTGGAAACTAATAATAAATGGAATTTGGCAGATAAAAACCTTCAAAACCCAAGGCCAGTTGGCAGAAAGTAACAGAAAGGATCTTGGGGCATAAAAATGTAAAAAAATTGCTCAAGGGCAAAGTTGTTTCCTGCTTGATTTTCTCCTTGTTCATCTGTTTCAATCTGTTCCTCCTTAACCAGTTGTTAGACACATTATTCATTTAACCATAGCTTTGCCAGGGGAAAGAAACACTATATTAAATATAGCCACTGACAAGAAATGTATCCCAATTTGAGAAATGCTCTGTGTGGATAATTATTGCTGGGTAGATGGAGATTCACTGTATTAGTCTACTTTTTAAATGTTTGGCATTTTAATAAGAAAATAAAAAATAATTTGAAAACCGTTAAAAATGTGTCTTGAAGTAGAGGAAAGAGGGTTCATTCTACATCCTGACTTAACCCACCTTTTCCTGCTCAGTCTCCTTTCCAGGGGGGCTGGAGACTGGTCTGTGTCCCCACATTCCGACAGAGTGCTGGGTTCCCCCAGGAGGCCTCCCAGGGGGCCCAGAAGGGTACAAGCTAGCTGTCCTGGACTTATTCCCCTCCTCCTCACTCTCTGTACAGAAAGGAATTCCAGTAAAATTAACACCGTGGATGGAGAAATAAGGAGAAGGGTGGGGGCACCCCTAGATGTGCTCCTGGAATGCCCGTCTGTCTCCTGCCAAGCTGCCAGGGAGAGGGGGCAGGGCTGTAAACCGATGCTTCCTTCAATCCCAAGCCCCCATTTCCTTATATTAGGAATTTTAACAAAAGAAGGAATAGTAAACCCTACAGTAATACTCTGCCAGCCTTTCATGTGGTCTGGGAACATCTGCTTGAGAAACCACACGCTGCAGGGTGAGTCACCGGGGCTGGCCTCGCATTGGCTGAGAAGATCTCCTGATTCTGGAGGAAAACGGGTCTTTCTGCTATTGGAAGGGAGAAGTCCCGGGCCGCCAGCCGCTGCCTTAGCTCAGGCAAGGCTTGGAGCACTCTGCCACCTCTGTGGCCTCCCAGCTTCTCCTGGCAGGATGCACAGCTTCCCAAAACAGTCTGCGGAGTTTGGGAGAAGTTTGAAAAATGATGGCCAGCAAAATCTGGGTGTGAGCATCTGGCCCTGAAACCCTGGCCACTTCACCCCCACCTCGTTTAAATGAGCTAACTGGTCAGTCCTGGGGCATCAGTCCTGACGAGAGTGAGAAAGTGTGATGGCTTCATAATCCCCCCGTAAAAGAAAAATCTCGCTTGCCATAGTAGCAACACCTGCCTGGTTTGTATGTTGAGACTTGTGCCTGGCAGGTGGGTCCCCAAAGCAGCCCAAGGAGAGCAGACCTGTGTGAAGACCTATGGCCTCGGTTCTCCGAAATCCTAGAAGGTGCGATCCGCGGGTTCGCCCGTGACCCCTGTCTAGAAGGAGCTGGCTGCTGTCACCACAGGCTCCCATTTTCAGGGCCAGGTCTGACTGAGCCAACTCCTCTCTCCTCCAGCTCTGCTGGCCACCTCCCTCTGGTTACCATGGACACCACTTTTCCCCATTTTCTGGAAACACATTTGAGAAAGAAGTCGTCACTAATGAGTGTAAATCGGCGCTAATATCTTTGCATACAGTGTATCTGGAACCATACTGAACGTCTACGGTCTGAATGAAAAGGATTTGGAGAAACCACAGCAGGAATAGTAACCATTGTTTTGTTTTCAAGTCAGTACACACCAGTCTTGGCGCTGAACTTCCATAAACTGTTCTATTAAACCTTTCCCACAAATTGCCCAAGATAACACCACAGTTTTACAGGTGGAAGTGGGTCCAGCAACTTGTCCGAGGCCATATGTGTTATAAGTGGCAGAGCTGACCATGTTCAGCCCTGACTGAGCCCAGACCCTTGAAAGGCCTTGAGAACACCTGCCTGAATAGAGTTTACCTTCCAGCGAGGCAGAGGTTCCCAGTTGTAACACACTTTCTTGAATTCACACAATGAGGTAATAAATGATCTGGGATGCGAATCAGGTGTCCTGTCTCCTGGGCCAGGGTGAGATGGTTGGAAGAGCTTGGGCTGACAAGGCACCTTGGGCTGATCAGCATCTCTGCACACCAAGTCCCCCTCTGCAGAATCAGCGCGGAAACCCCCACCTCAGTTTGGAGTGAAGAGTAAATGTAGTCATGGATATAACGCCCCCGCGTGCACCCTTTCTCTTGTTAGGACTGAGTCATGCAACTGTAACTATTACTCTTTACCTGGCAGTGGTACTGTCCTCTGTCACTAGTTCGTCCTTGTCTGCTGAGATAATAAGTAAGCCTTGTTTCCCTGATTGAACAGAGACATGGCTGGCAACAGGGCAGGCCCTTGTAGATCCTTACTGTCACCTGCCCTAATGCTGTTTTTTCTTACATTTATTTTCAACTGGAGGATGATTGCTTTAAAAGTCGTGTTGGTTTCTGCCATACAGCAATGTGAATCAGCCACAAGTTTGCATCTATCTCCTCCCTCCTGAACTTCCCTCCCTTCCCTTTCTAGTTTTTTGTTGTTGTTGTTTGTTTGTTTTTCAATCTTGGCTGTACTACTAGGCTTGTGGGATTTCAGTTCCCCCACCAGGGATCAAACCCCAGGCCATGGCGCTAAAAGCTGAAACCCGAAACACTAGACCAGCAGAGAACTCCCTCACCTGAGCTGTTGTTTGGAGTAGTCATCCAAACCCAAGGTTGGGTTCTGAGAACTGGGCTGAGATCTGGCCCAGAGCAGACTGACCACTGTGAACGAGAGGGTGGCTCTCTAGTTACCAATGTCTTGATTTGTTGAGGACTGAGGGGTTTTCCTGGGATGTGGAATTTTCAGTCCTAAAACCAGGGCAGTCCTGAATGGCAGCAAGTCTAGGTCAGAATGAATATCCTCGGGGACCTCTGGACATTTGGAGGGAGGGGGCCCTGGTTGGCACTGATGTGGGTGCCAACAGTGAGGTGGCTGGGGATTTACCCAGCTGATTGGCAGAAGTCTTCCCTCTCTGGCCAAGAGGAAAGCAGCCACCTTACTCTGTTGCATGAGGCTTGAAATCAGGCGGCTTGACTAAGAGATGATCACAGCAACTATTGGAGAACACAAACATTGCCCCACCCTTGCTGGGACTCTGGGGTGCCCTCAGCTGCTCTGCTCCCTCCACCAGGAGCCCCAGCAGCCACTCCCCAGAGAGAGGCAGCTGCAGGGTGAATCTCAGTCTGCTGGGACCCGGGGCACAGGCTTCTCATTACCAGTCTCTCCTACGAGCTTGGGGCCATTTTGTATGTGTGATTTTGCATTGTTTTTCTTAAAGAAGTCCCCAAACTGCATAAGCTTCAAAGTCCATCAAAGCCTGGATCCACCCCTGGCTGAAGGCAGTGAGTATCAGGGGGGACCCTGGGGCTTAATAGGGCAGGAAATTGTTCCCAGAAGAGAACTGAGGGCATTTCCAGCCCCAGAGCCTGAAGCCAGCTTTGGACTCAATTGAGCGACTAACACTTTCACTTTCACTGGGGAAAGCAGCTGTGACCTTAAACTCCCACAGGGCAGAAAACTCAGCCCCTGCTGTTGAGGGGGCCAGACGGTGGGGTTATAGAGAGTTGAGGGAGCCACGCCTTGGAAAGAGGGAGGCTGCCTATCTCCTTATAGCCCCTGGACTTTGGGTGGGTAACATCCTCCTGGAGGCTTTGTTCTCAGCACTTAGCAGTAGGCTAAGTCACTTCTGTCATGTACGACTCTGTGCGACCCCATAAGACGGCAGCCCTCCAGGCTCCTCTGTCCTTGAGATTCTCCAGGCAAGAATACTAGAGTGGGTTGCCATTTCCTTCTCTAATGCATGCATGTAGGCTAAGTCACTTCAGTTGTGTCCGACTCTGTGCAACCTCACGGACAGCAGCCCACCAGGCTCCTCTGTCCATGGGATTCTCCAGACAAGATCCTGGAGTGGGTTGCCATTTGCTTCTCCATTCTTAGCACTGGATTCTGGGAAAGGAGAAGCTAGCTGGCATCCCCTAGGGCTCAAATGCTGGAGTGCGGCCCGCTGAGGAAAAGGCACCACGGGCCCTGAGCTGTGCTGCCGAGGACAGGACACTTCCTCCCGCAGTTCTCAGTTCCCCCAACTGCAAAATGCCTGACACTTAAGAACTCATCCAGCCGAGAAACTTGTTAAGATAAACTAGAAATTAAGTTTGATACTACTCTCTTTCCATCCTCTGCAATAACTGACCTATACTATAAAAAAACAAAAAGATTTCTGATTACGGTTTCAATTTCCGTGCTTGTGATGGGTCTATTAATATTATCTGTCTCTTCCTGGTTTAGTCTTGGAAAGTTGTACTTTTCTAGGAATTTGTCCATTTCATCCAGGTTGTCCAGTTTATTTGCATATAGTTGCTGATAATAGTCTCTTATGATCCTTTGTATTTCTGTGTTTTCTGTTGTGATCTCTCCATTTTCATTTCTAATTCTGTTGATTTGGTTCTTCTCCCTTTGTTTCTTGATGAGTCTGGCTAATGGTTTGTCAATTTTATTTATCTTCTCAAAGAACCAGCTTTTGGCTTGGTTGATTTTTGCTATGGTCTCTTTTGTTTCCTTTGCATTTATTTCTGCCCTGATCTTTAAGATTTCTTTCCTTCTACTAGACCTGGGCTTCTGCATTTCTTCCATTTCTAGTTGCTTTAGGTGTAAAGTAAGGTTATTTATTTTACTTTTTTCTTGTTTCCTGAGGTGAGCTTGTAATGCTATGAACTTTCCCCTTAGCACTGCTTTTATGGTGTCCCATAGGTTTTGGGCTGTTGTGTTTTCATTTTCATTCATTTCTATGCATAACTGAATTTCTTTTTTGATTTCTTCTGTGATTTGTTGGTTATTCAGAAGTGTGTTGTTGAACCGTAATCAGAAATCTTCCAAAAAACAAAAGCCCAGGACCAGATGGCTTCACAGCTGAATTCTACCAAAAATTTAGAGAAGAGCTAACACCTATTCTACTCAAACTCTTCCAGAAAATTGCAGACGAAGGTAAACTTCCAAACTCATTCTACGAGGCCACCATCACTCTAATTCCAAAACCTGACAAAGATACCACAAAAAAAGAAAACTACAGGCCAATATCACTGATGAACTTAGATGCAAAAATCCTTAACAAAATTCTAGCAAATAGAATCCAAAAACACATTAAAAAAATCATACATCATGATCAAGTAGGCTTTATCCCAGGGATGCAAGGATTGTTCAATATTTGCAAATCAATCAATGTAATACACCACATTAACAAATTGAAAAATAAAAATCACATGATTATCTCAATAGATGCAGAGAAAGCCTTTGACAAAATTCAACATCCATTTATGATAAAAACCCTCCAAAAAGCAGGAATAGAAGGAACATACCTCAACATAATAAAAGCTATATATGACAAACCCACAGCAAACATTATCCTCAATGGTGAAAAACTGGAAGCATTCCCCCTGAAATCAGG
>ML661903.1:11568183-11736810 GCA_007570785.1 Antilocapra americana | reverse complement strand
GGAATCAACCTACCTGACTTTAGGCTATACTACAAATCCACAGTCATTAAGACAGTATGGTACTGGCACAAAGACAGAAATATAGATCAATGGAACAGAATAGAAAGCCCAGAGATAAATCCACGCATCTATGGACACCTTATCTTTGACAAAGGAGGCAAGAATATACAATGGAGAAAAGACAACCTCTTTAACAAGTGGTGCTGGGAAAACTGGACAGCCACTTGTAAAAGAATGAAACTAGAATACTTTCTAACACCATACACAAAGATGAACTCAAAATGGATCAAAGATCTAAGCATAAGACCAGAAACTATAAAACTCCTAGAGGATAACATAGGCAAAACACTCTCTGACATAAACCAAAGCGGGATCCTCCATGACCCACCTCTCAGAATATTGGAAATAAAAGCACAAATAGACAAATGGGACCTAATTAAAATTAAAAGCTTCTGCACAACAAAGGAAACTATAAGCAAGGTGAAAAGACAGCCTTCAGAATGGGAGAAAATAATAGCCAATGAAGCAACGGACAAACAATTAATCTCAAAAATATACAAGCAACTCCTGCAGCTCCATTCTAGGAAAATAAACAACCCAATCAAAAAGTGGGCCAAAGAACTTAACAGACATTTCTCCAGAGAAGACATAAAAATGGCTAACAAACACATGAAAAGATGCTCAACATCACTCATTATCAGAGAAATGCAAATCAAAACCACAATGAGGTATTACTTTACACCAGTCAGAATGGCTGCCATCCAAAAATCTACAAGCAATAAATGCTGGAGAGGATGTGGAGAAAAGGGAACTCTCTTACACTGTTGGTGGGAATGCAAACTAGTACAGCCACTATGGAAAACAGTGTGAAGGTTCCTTAAAAAACTGCAAATAGACCTGCCATGACCCAGCAATCCCACTGCTGGGCATATACACCGAGGAAACCAGAATTGAAAGAGCCACGTGTACCCCAATGTTCATCGCTGCATTGTTTACAATAGCCAGGACATGGAAGCAACCTAGATGCCCATCAACTGACGAATGGATAAGAAAGCTGTGGTACATATACACAATGGAATATTACTCAGCATTAAAAAAAAATTCATTTGAATCAGTTCTACTCAGGTGGACGGAACTGGAGCCCATTATCCAGAGTGAAGTAAGCCAGAAGGAAAAACAACAATACAGTATACTAACGCATATATATGGAATTTAGAAAGACGGTAATGAGAACCCTGCATGCGAGACAGCAAAAGGAACGCAGATGTATAGAACAGACTCGTGGACTCTGTGGATGAGGGTAAGGGTGGGATGATATGGGAGAATGGCATTGAAACATGTTAATTATCATATGTGTAATCAATCGCCAGCCCAGGATTGATGCTCGGGGCTGGTGCATCGAGATTTCCTGGGGGGAGGGAGGAGGGAGGGAGGATGGAGGGGGGTTCTGGAGGGGGAGCATATGTAAACCCATGGCGATATCATGTCATTGTATGGCAAAAACAATAAAAAAAAAAGAAAGAAAGAAAGAAAGTGAAAGTGAAAAAAAACCAAAAACAAAAAGACCAACAATGGTCCAAGGTCATAGGGTGAAACTATCAGTCTGTACGTCTGCTCAAGGCTGGAACCCCAGGCAGGAAAGAACAGTCTTGACCTCCAGCTGCCCATCCGGCAGATAGAAGGGGCAGGACTCGAGGAGCCCAGATCTCAGTCCTGGCTGCTGCTGTCCCGTCCCCACGTCTGTCTGAGGCTCTGTCCCCCCAAGCGCAGTGCTGGTGGCAGGAGAGGAAGCGCTCTAGCAGTGCCTCCTCGGATTCTCCCGAGGGTGTTGTAAGAATCAAATAGGAAAGAGCTTTGAAGGATAAAGTTGCACTCATACTTAACGGATTATTGTTTGCTTAATTCCTTGAAAGAAAATCTCAGTGAGAACTTTCTCCATTCCGGGAGGCTGAGTTTACTGAGAAGAGTTTCAACACCCTCCAGAGGACTTTCACACCTGGCCCAGCCTGCTGGGTAACGCTCCCCCTGGAGACGTTGCTGCCGATCTCACTGTTCTGTAAAGTAGCCAAGTGTGGCCTTAGAATATTGGCCTAAAACGTTCCCAAGTTTATTGATTCATAGCCGGCTAGGGCCAGCTAGCCCAAAGCCTGCCAGGGCCAAACTCTAATTGTTACTCATCTAGCTACCTTAAATATCATCCAAAGAAACATTTTTAGTTCTTTACGGCCTACCTGCGTGCATGCCCCGTGAATCTACACTGAACATCTGCCAACCAGAGATAAGACAGACCCTGCAGCTATGAAAGATCCCACATCACTGTGCCTTTAGGAGCTCCCCCGCCCCAACCTTGCTTCTAAGCAACACTGCCTAGATGTGTAAGCATGTTCTCTGCCCCCTACCTCTGCCCCATCCTGGGGTTCTCTTGCCCAACCCCCTTTGAGGGGGTGGCCTTTGCCAGAGTATCTGGAAGGTCTCTTGCTGGGAGGTTCTTCGCCACTTATTGTCCTCGTCTCTCCCAGTAACGCTTGTGTGTGACTGCCTCTCATGGTCCTGTCTCTTCCTTCATCAGCGCTTGCTGTTGGTGTTCAGTTACTAAGTCATGTCCGACTATTTGTCAGCGCATGGACTTCAGCACACCAGGCTTCCCTGTCCTTCACTATCTCCCAGAGGTTGCTCAAACTCACATCCATTGAATTGGTGATGCCATCCAACTATTCATCCTCTGTCAAACCCTCCTCCTCTTGCCCTCAATCTTCCCCAGCATGAGGGTGTTTTCCAATGAGTCAGCTCTTCACATCAGGTGACCCAAGTATTGGAGCTTCAGCCTCAGAATCAGTCCTCCCAATGAATGTTCAGGGGGCATGTGTACTGGTGGCTTCAGTCATGTCCGACTCTTTGAGACCCTCTGGACTATAGTCCCCCAGGCTGCTCTGTCCATGGGATTCTCCAGGCAAGAATATTGGAGTGGGTTGCCATGCTCTCCTCCAGGTGATCTTCCTGACCCAGGGATCAAACCCTCATCTCCAGCAGCTCCTGTGTTGCAGGTGGATTCTTTAAGGCTGAGCCGAAAGGGGAAACCCCGAATATTCAGGGTATCAACCCTAAAGTCCTTGAATTTATGATACTCACTCAGCCTCTACCTGAATCAAAAACCTCAGACATTTTCTCAGGGGCTCAGCTTAGGTGCTTATACAAACATCAGTAAGCCTCCGAAGTCTGAAAGTTCTCCACATGGAACTTTGGGGTGGGGTGGGTAGCAGCTCCTGAAAACAGAAGAGCAGACCCCCAAATCTAGCACTCCAGGTGTCAGGCTTGTAAGGAAACTCGTGGTCACACACAGGTGCCTAGAAGTTGGGGTGGCTGCAGAGTCCACCAGCTTTGTGCCTGGGGTAGGATCAGGGCAGACAGGGCCCCAGCATGCTGTTGCCATAAGGTTGGAACTTGGCTGGTAATTTGATCCAAAAGAAATAACTGAAGAGTGAACATTGAAGCTGGAGGGATCTCTCATGGAGATCAAGTGCAGCTTCATTTTACAGATAAGGAAATTTTAAGCCTGGGAAGCTACATGAGGTGACTTTCTTGGTCATATACTCATTACTAGCAGTGCTGGGGAGCCTAATCCATTACACACATGCACAGGGTCAGTTTGTACCAGCAAGCTACTTGCGTGATGTGCTATGAGAACAGGTACCTGAAGGCTGGCCTTTCGCTGTATCCAACAGCTGTAAAATCAGGGCAGCTCGTCTCCCAGCCAGTGACGGTTCAGTGTGAGAACTGTGTCAGCAGGTGTGTCCTCTCTAGCTACAACAAACCCTGGGCAGTGTGGGTCTAGATCTGACCTGGATCCCTTTCCCCAAGTAGAGACTGGGAATAAAGACATCCCAGGGAACAAAGGAGGCAGGGACTGAATCCTGGTAGCATTGTTTGAGCTCCTGGGTCAAGCCTCACCTGAAGTCCTCCCAGGGCAGTTAGGTCATGGAAGACCTTGAATATCCCTTTCCTATATAACAAATTTGAGTCAGATTTTCTGTCTTTGCAAGATACACTAGGGTGGCAAATCTGCCATCGCCCTGTGTTTATTTTCCAGCAACATTCCTTGGTTGTGGTCCTTTGGATCACTGATACGGATGTACCTCCTGCCATTCCCTCTTGTGATGTTCTCAAAGTTCATCTTCATTTGACAAACATTTGCTGGACTTCTGCTGTATCCCAGGCCCTGTTTTATGCTTTGGGAGAGAAACAAGGAGCATCAGGACACAGTTTCTGCTTTCAAGAAATTTATAGACTCAGGACATATTTTTAAATGAACCACGACACACAGAAATATGTGCACTTGCTTGCTAAGTCGCTTCAGTCATGTCCGACTCTTTGCAACCCCATGAACTGTAGCCCCGCCAGGCTCCTCTCTCCATGGGATTCTCCAGGCAAGAATACTGGAGCGGGTGGCCATTTCCTTCTCCAGGGGATCTTCCCAACCCAGGGATCGAACCTGCATCTCTTTTGTCTCCTGCATTGGCATGCAGGTTCTTTACCACTAGCGCCACCTGGGAAGCACAAATCCAAAGTAAGATGCAGAGAGTGCCTAGGAAGAAGGAGTCCAATGTGGGAAAATGAAGCTGGGACATTGAGTTATAAAGTGGGAGTGGCTTGGAAGCAAGGGCCTCCTGGGTGAGGACAACTTTCCCCCAACCTCAACTGACCTGCTTTCAAGTGGTTGTGGGTCATTGGCACCCCTCCCCCAAGACTAATTCTTTGCAATGTGTGATGCTTTCTGGAGAGACGTTTAGCCTAAGTTCCTCAGGGGATGAGCTCAGGGCCTTCTGCTCATATGGGTTACTCTGGGGTTCTCAGCTTGGAGCAGAGATGAATATTTTCAAATGTATACTTTGATGTTTATGTATGTAAGGATATTTGGAGAATAAGGAAGCATTGCATTTACTTTTGTGAGGTCTTAGAAAGCTGCGATAGGACCAATATGGGCAGACTTTGTTGTTGTTCAGATTGCTCAGTTGTGTCCAACTCTTTGGGACCCCATGGACTGTAGCACTCCAGGCTCCTCTGTCCTCCACCGTCTCCCCGAGTTTGCTCAGATTCATGTCCATTGAGTCAGTGATGCTGTCTAACCATCTCATCCTCTGCCTCCCCCTTCTCCTTTTGCTTTTGATCTTTCCCAGCATCAGGGCAGATTATGAGACTCTTTATAAGACCCTGGATGATATGTCTAGCCTCTCCTCCTGCCATTGCTGTACCTGCTCCTCTCCTCTCCTGGTACAAGACACACAGGAAGCTCAAGCAACACTGAACTACTTCTTGTTCCCAGGACACACGGACCTTCCCTCCACATCTTCCTCTTCCAGGAAGGCCTCCTTCTTGTTCACCCACACAGGGCCTCCTCATCTTCTGCACCTCACCCAGAACCTTCCCACCTGTTCCTGGGTGACCCTTGTTTTCTCTCTGCATCTGTCACATCCTTTATATACACTCAGTGAAGGGAGGGGAAGAGGGTGAGACACCTCAAGACAGGAAAGTGTGAAACAGAAAACAGGAGGCTCTGCAGAGCCCAGGCCAGTGACGTTCAGTCAGACAGGTCCTACTTTTCTCTGCTGCCAGTGAGGGCCCCAGTCCACAGCAGTCAGCCCTGTTGCCCAGTGGGAGTTCTGTTTAGAATGACATCACCTGTGCCCTGAAATGCCATCAAGGCCCTTCTGGAAGGATCTAGTGCAGCTGGACCACCCCTATCCAACTGCTAAAACCACCCACAAGCCTCCAGCTACCTCAACAGCACAGTTGTCCTCGGATTGTGTTGTTATTGGTGGCAGAGATGTCTTCTCTCTGGGTTAAACAGTCTTCAGAACAGGAGCTGTGGATTTCCTTTTTTAAATTTTTAGTTGGAGGATAGTTGCTTTACAAATCCAGACAGCATATTAAAAAGCAGAGACATCACTTTGCCAACAAAGGTATGTATAGGTTTTTCCAGTAGTCATATATTCGTGTGAGAGTTGGACCATAAAGAAGACTGAGCACCAAAGAACTGATGCTTTTAAGTTGTGGTGCTGGAGAAGACTCTTACAAGTCTGTTGGACTACAACGAGATCCAACCAGTCAATCCTAAAGGAAATCAACCCTGAATATTCATTGGAAGGACTGATGCTGAAACTCAAGCTCCAATACTTTGGCCACCTGATGAGAAGAGCTGACTCATGAGAAAAGACCTTGATGCTGGGAAAGACTGAGGGCAGGTGGAGAAGGGGGCAACAGAGGATGAGATGGTTGGATGGCATAACCGACTCAATGGACATGAGTTTCAGCAAACTCTGGGGGATAGTGAAGGACAGGGAAGCCTGGTGTGCTGCTGTCCATGATGTTGCAAAAAGTCGGGCATGACTGAGTGACCGAAGAGCAACAGTTGCTTTGTAATGCTGTGTTGCTTTCTGCCCTAGGACAATGTGAACCAGCTGTAGGTATACACATATCCCCTCCCCCTCGAGCCTCCCTCCTACCTTCCATCCCACCCCTCTGGGTTATCACAGAGCACCAGGCTGAGCTCCCTGTGCTGCGTAACAACTTTCCACTAGGTATCTATTTTACACATTGTAATGTATATACTTCGACGCTACTTTTTCAGTTCATACCACCCTCTTCTTCCCTCTCTCTATCCACAAATCTATTCCCTACAGCTGTGTCCCAATTCCTGCCCTACAAATTGGTTCATCAGTACCATTTTTCTAGATTCCATATATTTGCATTAATATACCTACTGCACAACCTGGCTTATAGAAGATATTTAATAAATGCATGTCAAATGAGTCAGTGAGTACAGAAATGAATGGATGAACCCTTCCCATGGATGGAGACTGGAAATTAAAAACCCCACTGAGTTCTGATTACTCTAACTATGGGCTTTGAAAGTCTTCTTTCTCACTTGAAAAATGAGAACAATGGACACCTGTGTTCAGGCTCAAAGACGTGGATTCTAAGGACACCAAACCTCCTTAGTGACGAGTTTCCCCAAGTGAAGTCTGCTGCAAGGGCTCTTAAAACGCCCTTTCAGTCTAATGATTCCCCTTAGAACCTGGGACAGGCTGGAGAAGCAGGGGCCCCATTCCAGTTCCTTCTTTTATTTATTTATTTATTTATTTTTATTGTTTTTGCCATACATTGTCATGATATCACCATGGGTTTACATATGCTTCCCCTCCGGAACCCCCCTCCCTCCTCCCTCCCCTCCCCCCCCGGGAAATCTCGCTGCACCAGCCCTGAGCATCAATCCTGGGCTGGCGATTGATTAGACATATGATAATTAACATGCTTCAATGCCCTTCTCCCATATCATCCCACCCTTACTCTCCAGTTCCTTCTTAATGAAAAGGCTCTTTGTGCCAACTTGCCCAGCATCCCACGCTAGTTAGGGTAGAGTTGGATACCCGTCCAGTTCTCTTTCTACAAGACCACACTGCCCCATCCCACAAATGATGCTTGGAGGGCTGTAGACATTTAAATGCTGGGTGTCCACCAGAGAAATGACTGCAGCTGCCAAGCGAAACCTGGGGCCATAACTTGGGGGACGAGGTGGATAAAGGGAAGCTGATTTCATTGGAAACGTAAAACTAAGAAAGAGACGGGCAAGACTTGTTGGCACCCATTTTGGGCTAGAAGAAGTGAGAGACAAACTAGGAAATGAAGTGAAGGAAAGGAGTCTGAAAAGAGGTTATTATTAGAAGCTGGTTGACTGGACTCGGGGCTTCCTGCTAGTAGCTCTGTGTCATTCCCAGCAACAGGGTGTGGCTCTTGGCTGGGAAGTCTTGCTAGGAGAACGAGTTGCTGGGCTATGGGTTTGACTGAGGCCACTATGCTTTAACGTTAAGAGGGCAGACGTTATGAACCTCTGTTTGCACCTGACCTGCTTGAAGACTTTCCAGTTGGTGGAAAAGGAAGGTTGGCTTCCCTGGAAAGAAGATTTTAGAGTACGGCAGTGGCAGCTAACACAAGATAAGTTTCAGAAAGCCTGCTCTTCACCCTGTGGTTGAGACCAGAAGCTATTCTCCAGAATGGGGAGAAACAGAGAAGATTTTAGTGTCAGATGTCTAGGCCAAAAAAAATTCAGGAGTTTAACTTTCCTGGTTCTATTACCCCAAGAGATTTTGGCTGCAGCAGTACTTTTGGAGGCATGTTTCTGTGGTTAGGTGTTAGAACTCCAGTGGAAAAGCTGAGCACATTTCTTTCAAGCAACTTGGGGCAAACTCTGTTATTTGGCTACTCCCAGAGTCTCTTCCAACCCCCTTCTACCTTGCCATTTCTCACTATCAAGGCTAAAATTTGTTACATTTTCACTTCCACAGTCTTCCTTGCAGATAGGGTGAGCAAATGACCCTGTTCTAACTCATGAGATACAAATGGAAGCCTGATGGTACTAGTGGTAAAGAACTCGCCTGCCAACATAAGAGACATAAGAGATGCGGATTTGATCCCTAGGTTGTGAAGATCCTCTGAAGGAGGGCATGCCAGCCACTCCAGTATTCTTGCCTGGAGAACCCCATGGACAGAGGAGCCTTGCAGGATATAGTCCATAGCACACAAGAGGGTAGAAGTTAGGGAATTCTGAGAAAGTGTATACCTTCATAACAAACAAAGCAGAAGGCCAATCTGGGATTTCTCCTTCCTCCTCTTACCCACTATAAATGTGACTATGATGGCTAGAACTATAGCGGTCATCACATGGGTGTGAGGGAAGACCAAGAAAATTGTAGTAGCATCTGCTCTGGCACAACTAGTTCATTGAACCAAGTCCTCTCCAGGCTTCTTGTCTTAAAAAAAAAAGCCTTATTCTGCAGCGAGATTTCCCAGGGGGGGAGGGAAGAGGGAAGGGGGTTCCGGAGGGGAAGCATATGTAAACCCATGGTGATATCATGACAATGTATGGCAAAAACAATTTAAAAAAAAATAAATAAATAAAACAACTGCAAGATTAAAAAAAAATAATAAAAAAAATAAAGAATCTACACCAAATGCAGCAAGGGGAAATAAAGAAATTGAAAATAAAAAAAAAAGCCTTATTTTAAAAAAAACAGTTGAATTTTCTGCTTTTGCAGGTGAATGTCATCATAACTGATAACCAAGACTTCTCAGCACATTTAATATGCTTATGTGCATTTTGAATCTCTAAGGAGGGAAGAGAATATATAGAAATTCTAAACTTGTAAAACTGAGGTATGATTTTTTCAAACACAATTTTTGTGGAACTAGTGTTTTAGGTGTGCTCTTTGGGAAACTCTAAACTAGGGGATCACAAACTCGGTATGACAGACAGACCCCAGGATAGCGCCCGTGTTCATGAGTGTAGGCAGGGCCTCTGACTTGCTTCTAACCAATAGAATGTGGCAAAAGTGATGGGATACCACTGCAAAGATTAAGTTTTAATTAGATAGATAGATGACAGATAATAGATAGATGGTAGATGACAGATTCTTTCGCTGATCTTAAGTAAGCAGTCATGCAGTAAACTGCCTATGGAGAGGATCACAAGGTAAGAACTATAGTGGCCTCTCGTCCTACAACCACAAGCAACTGAAATCTGCAACCAACCGTGGACTTGGCAGAGAACCCCTGGCCTCAGATGATGTCACTGTAGCCTTGTGAGATCCTGAGCAGAAGAGCTAAACTGTACCTCAGTTTATTGTGCCTTTCAGATGCTGTATTTTTTACAAATTGAAGATCCATGGCAACCCTGCATTATCAGATGATGGTTAGTATTTTGGGGCAATGAAGTGTTTTTAAATTTATGTATATATATATATATATATATATACATATTTGTTTTAAATTTATTTTTAATGTTTGCTTTTTAAAAACATATTTATTTATTTGGCTTCACCAGGTCTTAGTTGTGACATGCAAACTCTTGATTGGGGAATGCGGGATCTAGGTCCCTGACCAGGGATTGAACCTCAGACCCTTGCCTTGGGAGCATGTAGTCTTGGCCACTGGACCATCAGGAAAGTCCCTGTACATTCATTTGTATTGCTTTTTAAAGAATCATTCTATTTATTTATTTTTGGCTGTCCTGGGTCTTTGTTGCTGTGAGGGTTTTTCTCCAGCTGCAGAGAGCGGGGGCTACTCGCTAGCTGCCATGTGCCGCCGTCTCCTCTTTGCGGTGCTTCTCTCGTTGTAGAGCACAGGCTCTAGGGCGCCTGTGCTTCAGTAGCTACAGTGCATGGGCTCAGTGGTTGCAGTTCCCAGGCTCTAGGGCACAGGCTCAATAGTTGTGGCACACGGGCTTAGCTGCCCCGTGGCATTTGGGATCTTCCCCGCCAATGTCTCCTGCATTGGCAGGTAGATTCTTTACCACTGAGCCACCAGGGAAGCCCTACATTTGTTTTTAGATAAAATGCTATTGTTACCAAAAGGAGTGTGGGATCTGGCTGCTCACCGCTCAACAGCTAAATAAACAGGCCAGGCTGGTGGAGAGGAAAGTTTGCTTTAATTTCAGATGATGGTGATGAGGGTGGGGGGAGTGGAAGGGGAAGTAGGGAGTGGGGATGGAGGGCAGACATCAGTCCAAAGGCCGACTCCCCCCAAACATCCCGCACTGGCAACCGGTGGGGTGAGAGATTTTATAGGCTGAAGGAGGGGTTTACATGCAGAAACAGTATAGTCACCTCTGACAATCAGCATCAAATTGATCACAGTGGTCTGACAAGCACCATCTTGGTTGTTTGAGGTGCGGTTAATCTTCAGTTCCAGGGTCCATTTGTTCCCGTTTCCTTGAGGATAGTTCTTAAAATTGTGGCAGCTTATGTCGTGGGTGCAGCTTGGTCATCATGTGGTTAACTTCTCCCACTTGGAGTTGCAGTGTCTACAAGACAGCTCACAGGATTTGGCTCAGAATATTACCTATAGTTCTGGAAAAGAAACTTAAGGGCCTTGACTAGGCCTAATGACTACATTATTATTATTTGGTCTCCCTTTGATGGTTTTCCTTTTTTATTTTTCATATGTTCTCATTTCTCTGATTAAGCTTATTCTTTGACTAAAGTTTTTCACAGACAGAAGGCAGGCAGAGGATGTGAGGGTGAAGGACCATAGGGTCCTACTCTGTTTCACCACTGCATACTTAAATACTATAGCATAGTGTAAACAACTTTTATATGACCTGGGAAATCAAGAAATTGATGTGGCTCAATTTATCGAGATACTTGCATTATTGCGGTAGTCTGGAACCAAACCCAAATTAGCTCTGATGTATGCTTCTACTAATTTACAACCCACAGAAACTGTGATATAATAAATCTCAGTGTCATTTTAAACACTGTTTGTGGTAATTATTATACCATAAAATAAAACAACTGGGAAAGGGCCAGCTCCCAAGAAAAGGCTGCGCATTGTAGGTTGGCTCTGGTACTTGGTGTCTGAGGCTAATGAAGTTCAGGTTTTCCCATGTGGCCCTTTCCTGGGTACTTTTCCCTCCAGTAAATGTATCCTAACCTAACAAGGTCTTCTACATTAAAAACACTCAAAAAATGAAACAGCTCCGAACATACTGTTCTGCTGAGCTTCATGCCCTTTTATTGGTCTTCAAGCCTTTAGAAATACCTTGTATGGAGCATTCATTCCAGATTCCATTGACTTGTCCTCACTGGGAGCACCGTCATTGTACTTAGAGACAATTTTGGCCTTCACAGTAGAGAAGCTTGTTTCGTGGTGTTCTGGTTATTTGTCATCCTTCCTTGTTTTCATTTGACTTTCGAAATATATGCCTTCCTCTGAAATTTCGAGAAGAATAGATGAGTGAGGATAGCAAATTAGACTTTGTTGGGCCTTTTTGCCCAGTGATATTTCAAAAGACATTTTTATGGTAAAAAGAGCTTGTTTCCCTGAAGTGATTCGTAGTTTTTCTCTTTTGTGCCATGCCAGCAAGAAATTCTCTGAAACCAGCCTACGATTTTCTTTTCCTTTTTTTAAAAAACTCTTTATTTTGTATTGAGGTAAAGCCAATGAACAACTTTGTGATACTCTGGGGTGAACAGCGAAGGGGCTCAGCCGTACATATACACATACGCATTCTCTCCCAAACTCGCATCCCATCCAGGCTGCCACGTAGTATTGAGCAAGGTTCTATGTGCTATACATAGCTCAAGGACACACATAGGTCCTTGCTGGTGATCCATTTAAATACAGCAGTGTTTAGGCAACCATAAGTTCATTCTCTAAGTCTGTGAGTTTCTGTTTTGTTAAGTTCAGTTGTATCATTTCTCTTTAGATTCCGCATATAAGGGTTGTTATAGAAAATCCCCTTCTCTATCTGACTTACTTCTCTTGGTATGAGGATCTCTAGGTACATCCATGTTGTTGCAAATGGTATTATTTCATTCTTTTTTTTTTTATTAGTTTTGCCATACAATGACATGTTATCGCCATGGGTTTACATATGCTCCCCCTCCAGAACCCCCCTCTCTCCTCCCTCCCTCCGGGAAATCTTGATGCACCAGCCCCGAGCATCAATCCTGGGCTGGCGATTGATTTCACATATGATAATTAACATGTTTCAATGCCATTCTCCCATATCATCCCACCCTTACCCTCATCCACAGAGTCCACGAGTCTGTTCTATACATCTGCGTTCCTTTTGCTGTCTCGCATGCTGGGTTCTCGTTACCGTCTTTCTAAATTCCATATATATGCGTTAGTATACTGTATTGTTGTTTTTCCTTCTGGCTTACTTCACTCTGGATAATGGGCTCCAATTCCGTCCACCTGAGTAGAACTGATTCAAATGAATTTTTTTTTAATGCTGAGTAATATTCCATTGTGTATATGCACCACAGCTTTCTTATCCATTCGTCAGTTGATGGGCATCTAGGTTGCTTCCATGTCTTGGCTATTGTAAACAATGCAGCGATGAACTTTGGGGTACACGTGGCTCTTTCAATTCTGGTTTCCTTGGTGTATATGCCCAGCAGTGGGATTGCTGGGTCATATGGCAGGTCTATTTGCAGTTTTTTAAGGAACCTCCACACTGTTTTCCATAGTGGCTGTACTAGTTTGCATTCCCACCAACAGTGTAAGAGAGTTCCCTTTTCTCCACATCCTCTCCAGCATTTATTACTTGTAGATTTTTGGATTGCAGCCATTCTGACTGGTGTAAAGTGATACCTCATTGTGGTTTTGATTTGCATTTCTCTGATAATGAGTGATGTTGAGCATCTTTTCATGTCTTTTTAATGGACACCAGCCTACAATTTAATTTAATTTTGACACTATCTGCCCAGAGAAAGCATCAGACCCCACAGGTTAAGGGCTCCATCCTACAAGAAAGTCCCTGTCCTCCCACCCCCACCCCACTGCAGAGGTTAGCGGCAACTCCGGGTTGCCACCTGTTCTTCTGACCAGCTGGCTACAGGTTGGGGGTTTCAATGACTTCCCCCTTGGGTTCAATTACTTTTCCAGAGCAACTCACAGAAATCAGAGAAACATTTTACTTACTATATCACCAGTTTACTATAAAAGGATACAACTCAGAAACAGCTAGAAGTAAGAAATTCACAGGACAAGATATGTGGAAGGGATGTGGAGTTTCCTGCCCTCTCCAAGGACACGACTCTCCCAGAACCTCCGCGTGTTCACCAACCCAGCAGCTCTCCAAATCTCATCATTCTGGGGGTTTGTGGAGGGTTCACTCAAAGGCAGTGATCAAATCACTGGCCATGGGCTGCGGATTCAGCCTCTATCCCCTCTCCCCTCCCATGAGGTCTAAGAGGGGACTGAAACTTTCAACCCTCCGATCACAGTGTTGGTTCCCCTGACAACCAGCCCCATTCTTAGGTGACCTGGGGACAATCAAAATATAATTCATTAATAAAAGACATCTTGATCTGTCTCACCACTTAGGCAATTCCAAGGGTTTTAGAAGTTCTGTGCTAGAAATGGGAATGAAGACCAAATATGTATTTCTTATTATAAATCACTATATCCCAGTCCACTCCCTGTTTTTCACACATTCTTCCCTTATAGCAAAGCAATCACACAGGTCAAAGGACCCTGGCACATCACTAAAACTTCTTCCGGTCTGTCATCATATTGTATGTCTCCTGGGGCAAGGCCACTCAGGTTTGCAGGCTTCTATTTCTACCTTGTCAGCTACACTGCAGGCAGTAATACTAGTCTAACAAGTGGCCCCCTCCCTCCCTCCTCCACCCCCGCCCCCCCTGTTACACAGGATCAGAACCAGGGGACTCCCTTTACCATCTGGCAATATGACTGCATTCACTGTTCAACCCAGTTTTGCACATCCCACCCCATCAGGCCTTTAGGAATTCTGTCTGACATAAAGGTTAAGAACACGCTTACTGCAGTGTGCTCAGCAGTCCTGCAGATCTGTCTCTTGCTTCTGTTCCTATGGAACAGACCCTGAGATGCCCCTTGCATGAGCCTCCGACCACCCTCCAACAATTTTTCCAGTTGCAACCCTGGAGTCAGCCACTCAGCTATACTCAGCTTCCACAACCAGCCAACACCACTTTCTGAACTTAGCTTCTTATTGCAGATCAACCACGAGCTCCCAGATTCGTCAGAATTATTCCACCCAGGGGGAGGCTGCAGTCAGCTGCCTGGTCAGCATGCATCTGTTGGCCTCCTACCATTACCTCTCTCTAGGCTTCTATTTCGACCACAAAGATGTGGCTCTGGAGGACATGAGCCACTTTTTTCGCGAATTGGCCAAGGAAAAGAACAAGGGTATAGGAGCACCTCTGGTAAACACGAAGCCAGTGCAGAGGCTGTACCCTCTTCCAGGATGTGCGGAAGTGTCTCAAGAGAAGTCGGGAAAATCCAGGAAGCTCTGGAAGCCTCCCTTCTCATGGAGAGGAACTGGAACCGGCCCTTTTGGGTCTGCATGGTCTGGGTTCTGCCCACACAGACCCCCACTTCTGCGACTTGCAGAGAGCCATGTCCTAGAAGATGGGAGACCACCTGATCAACAATGTCTGCAGGCTGGCTGATCCCTGGGCTGGGTTGAGAGAATATTTCTTTAAAAGGCTCACCCTCAAGCATAGCTAGGAGCCTCTTGGAGCTGGCTGCCTTTCAGGAGCTTCCCTGATGTCTGGGCTTCTGCCTGAAGCCCCTCTCTGCAGCCACTAGGCAGCTTTCTAATCACCCTGGAGCCCTCTCCCAAGCCTTGGACTGAATGGAAGCAATAAAGCTTTTTGAAGAAAAAACAAAACAAAAACATACTTATATTTTCTTCTTGCTGAGGCCCTTGTAGGTATAGCCCTGGTCCTGCCACCACTAAAGGAAAAAAAGAAAAAGTTGAGGTGATGGGGAGTGGGGAGAAAGAATACCCACATCCTTCCTTACTCTGCCTGAAAACAGACACTCCTTTAGCCCCACTCATGTTCACACTGTGTGTGAGCACACGCTCATGAAGGCATATAAGCCAGCCCTTTGTGGTTTAACCTTCCCACTTTAGATAACCAGTGGTTTAACTGCCTATTCCAATTTTCTAGGTAACTAGTACTCGGAGGAGGCTCTCTATCCATTGTTGGATATTATGGGATATAATGTTTGGATATTATGGATATAATGGATGCTTACGAATATAATGTACATCTGTTCCTTGGTCTGAAGAAATGATGTTCAGCTGTCCACCTTGGCTCAATATTTCCTGTTCTGGTTCTTTCATAGGGTCCTGAGTGTTTGCACCTCCACTGAGTAAGAAAAGCTCGATCTAGAGGTGGTGTCTATTACTGTCTGAACCCATTTCAAACCCTACCCTCACCTCCCCACCCCACCCCACCTCACCCAGGCCACCGGCATGTCTCATTGTCAGCTACGTTCAGAGCCTTCCCACCAAAGATATCTGCCGTGTAGCCATTTGTAGTCTGTCTCTTGTCAACTGAAAGGAAACACGCAATTTGAGAGTCATGAGTCAAGCTTTCAGTTCAGTTGCTCAGTCATGTCCGACTCCTTGCAACCACATGGACTGCAGCACACCAGGCCTCCCTGTCCATCACCAATTCCCGGAGCTTGCTCAAACGCATGTCCATTGAGTTGGTGATGCCATCCAATCACCTCATCCTCTGTCATCCCCTTCTTCTCCTGCCTTCTATCTTGCCTAGCATCAGGGGCTTTTCCAATGAGTCACTTCTTCGCATCAGGCGGCCAAAGTTAAGCTTTATTAAGGGTCTTTCTGAGGATGATAGCTTGGAGGATGGCCTCTCCGTAGCTTTGAGAAACTGCACCCAAGAAGTTGGGGCAGGTTGTGGGGGTTGCTTATATATGACTTTTTAAAAACTGCGAGGAGGTGGGCTACCAAACACATGCATCAAGCATGCATCTTGGTGAGAGATGACGGCTAGTCACGAAGAGCAGACAGCCCAGATAGTGACCACAGTGCTTTTCATTGTGTGGGAAACCACAAGAAGCTGGGTTCATTAAAATTCTTCCTGAGATACATGTGACTCTCCAAGGGGCCTGTTTGTCCAAAGCACAGAGCATCCTGCCCTTAAGTTCCTCTGTCTGAAACACAGAGCTCCCCTTCCCATTATCGCGTTAATCTCTTCTCTCTGAAGCACAGAGTGCGCTGCGGGTCAGTGACTTAATCTCTGTAGACTTGGATGGTGAGCAAAACATTCTCTCTTCCTTCACTTGCGCTCTCTTGTTGGCAGACAGAACAGTTCTCATTGACATTGTGTGCCTCACATGGTAAGGGAGGACAGCATCCAGATTCAGCCCATCCCTGCATTGCTGAAGCTGAAGCACCCACTACCTGCTTGCACGGGCGCAGGCGGCCACCTTAAGTGAGCACACGTGGAGATTTTTCTCATCAGCTCCAGTTGCCTTCCAAATCTGGGTGCCAAAATGCTCTTCTTTAATGTACCCCTCAAATTTCTTTAGTGATTGCCACAGAGCTATGTAGCATACGGACATCCCTCTAACAGGCCAGGTTTCCCCTGCCCTTCCGCCTGCCTATACGGCCAGACCACTGGCCACTGCCCACGAGTCAGTGAAAAACCAAACACTGGGGCTGTTCACGCTGTTCAGTTCGTACCACTGCTGGGAAGACAGCTTGCCATTCATCCCACTGAGCTGAATTCTCCAGAGTCGTGGCCTTCCAAACCAAGTGTTGTTCAATTACCCAGAACTGCTGTCCGCACACCACCGGCTCTTTCTCAATAGCTCTGTCCACATGGCAGTCGGTTCCAGCAGCTCCTCAGGGGGCTCCAAAGTCAGTCCTAGAGGAAGAGCCTCCCTGATTGTATCTCCTCTGTGCGTTCCTCAGACAGCGTGATCATGTATTAACCATTTGCCTACTATTACAGAACTCTTCCGGGCACTGCCAGCCCTATTTGGGCATTTCTCCAGCATCACCCTAGACACTGTGGGTATTTCAGATGTCAAGATCATTTTCTGTCCTTCACTCATAGGAGTGGTTTCAGTTAATAAAGTCCAGTGGCAGTCTTCCCTGGTGGTCCTGTGGTTAAGACTCTGCACTCCCAAAGCTCCCAACCTTTTACTTTAATTCCTTTAACTTTACTTTAATTACTTTAACTCTTATGTTTCTACCCTTACATTTTTATGTTTTCTCAATGAATTGTAGCCTGAGCCTGGGCTTCCCCGATGGGTTTGGTACCATAGAGTCTGGGTTTCTATATCAAGAAGTCCTTGGAAATGTCCCTATTTTATCCACTGACCATTTTACTTACTTTGGTGCAAAAGGCTATGAGGGATGAGTTGAGGGACCCTGGCCCCCTCATCAATCTGTATATTGATTACCTGGCATAACTGCTGTCCCAAGCAATTGCTAGTTAGGCTCAGCTGGTAAAGAACCCACCTGCAAGGTGGGAGACCAGGGTTTGATCCCTGAGTTAGCAAGATCCCCTGGAGAAGGGAAAGGCTACCCACTCCAGTATTCTGGCCTGGAGAATTCCATGGACTGTATAGTCCATGGGGTTGCAAAGAGTTGGACACAACTGAGCGACTTTCATTTCACTTCACTTCAATTTATCACTGTAATCTGTGCCTTCTGGATTTTCAAATTTCATTGTAAATAGATCAGACTATTTACTACTTATTGCTTGGGGCCCTTTAAACTTGGGGGACCTGAAGGGGGTCTCTTTGGTAGTGCTGTATTAAAGCTTTACTTTAATCCCATTCATGCCTGTTTCATTTTTCCCAGTTCTATATAACCCTCTAAAGTTTCCCATGCTACTGGAATGAGTCCCATGACACTCACCTTTCTGTTTCATTTCTATCAAAAGTTGTTTAATTCATTTTATTTCTTAATAACTGTTTAAAAGTTTCCACTTTGTGGGGGAGATTCTCCTGTCTGTCCTCTTCATTCTCTTGTTAATTAACCTGTTCTCAATAACATCTGTATGACTCATGAGGGGAAGCTGAGGCAGTAAATTTGATAAGGTTTCCTGGACTGTTATTATTCTGCAATTAAAAGTTTACAGTGGGGTGCCCATGTGAAGGGTCTCCTTAACCACAACATTGTTTACTATTGAAACAGGAGGGAAGCAGGCAGGGCACAACTTTTAAAAGAATGACATAGCCATAAGACATGACAAAAACTGGTTAGAACCAAATAGGTCCAAGATGGCAGATGAGTTGACCTCCCCATCCTTTCCCCAAAATAGCTGGAATACTCCTCCCACTCATTAGCCTATCAAATTACCCACTCCTATCTGAAGTGACAACCCCATCCCCTGGGGCCAGTCTAGTCTTCCCAGATGGCCCACATTCTGACTGTGGAGTGTGTTTCTCTCTAAATAAATCCACTACTTATCTATCACTTTGCCTATCACTGAATTCTTTCTGCAATGAGACATTAAGCTTCAGCTTGGTGCTCTGTGATAACCTACAGGGGTTGGGGGGAGGGAGGGGACATAGCTATGCCTGACTCATGCTGATGTATGGCAGGAACCGACACAACATTGTAGAGCAAATATCCTCCAATTAAAAATACATTTTTTATACCTATGGCTGATTCATGTTGATGTTTGGCAGAAACCCAACACAATTCTGTAAAGCAATTATCCTTCAGTTAATAAACAAATAAATTTTTAAAAAAATGTTTAAAAAATAAAAATAAGTAAAATTAAAAAAAAAAAAAGAAAGAAAGAAACTGAGCTTCATCAAGTCTTGAAATCAGGTGTGTGATTTTAAAAGACCACGGGCTCAAGTCCCAATCTGAGTTACATGGTTTCACTATGAGCTGGGTAAATGGCATATTCTTCAGCTCAAAAGGTAAAGACTCCACCTGCAATGCAGGAGACACACAAGATGCTGGTTCGATACTCGGATCAGGAAGATCCTCTAGAGGAGGCCATGGCCACCCACTCCAGTATTCTTGCCTGGAGAATCCCATGGACAGAGGGGCCTGGCGGGCTAGTCCACAGGGTCACAAGGAGTCAGACAGGACTGAGCAACTGACAAAACACCAGCTGGGTAAAGGACATATTCACTGGATGAAAATCCCTATCATTACAAAGCCAGCTCGAGGAGGCTTGTGTATCAGCTGCTTCATGTGTCCTACTTTGGTATTCATAGGGGGAGACAGATAATTTACCTTTTCAAGATAAACAGACCTCATAGTGGTTTTTATTTAGTCCACCAGGCTGGCTGTTCCCTTGAGGATAACCTCCCATTTGTCTGGATCACATATCACTCTCTGGGTTTGCTCTAGCGCCCTGTGGGTCCTGAATTAACCCCAAAATGCTCTTACCCTCTGTAGCATTCAGAACCAAAGACACAGATCCCAAAAGAGTTACTCCCACAGTCATTTCAATAACAATTCTTTTTTTTTTTAATAACAATTCTTTAGGAAGCTAATGATACCAATCATGAATGGTTCAACTCTTTCACAATGATGCGATAAAATTTCTATTTTATGGCAAGACAAGAAATATTTAAACTTAAAATTTTCCTTGCCCATTTGGGCCTTCTCTCTCCCCTTTTAGTATGTGCTGTGCATCTGTATTAAACCAAACATCCTCAGGAGATAAACTTCTTCACAACTCCCTAGGAGGTAATCTTCCTTCTTAATCTTGTAAGGGACTTCGATGACTCATTTGTCAGTGATATGTAGTACAAACCTCTGTCTCAAAAATTTATGTAACTGTGCTTTGACCTCTAACAGGCAGAACAGTTCTTGGAGCTTTCTGAGAGGATGCTCCCAGGTTATAAACTTCAGTTTGGCCTGAATAAAAATTTCCATTTCTTTCTTAGATATAGTGATTAATTTTTTTTCATCAACAGCCCTACACCCCCAGGTTTCAACAGATTTTTGGTTTTTCACTCCCTCCCTCCCTCCCACCGACTACCTTCGTAGAGATTGGAGGTCTTTGAGGTCCTTTCTGTTGTCCCTACACAGTTTTTACCTCAAAGGACAGAGTTAGTGGCCAAAACTCAGACTGACCAAAATCTGAGCTTGGTCTGGCCTCGGAGTCTGACTCATCACTCTCAGCATCATTTGGGAATTCAGAGTAACTGCAGCACAGATGCTAGCCCATACCGCTGGTGACCATATGACCCCAGGAGTCAAAAGTTCTTCATCCCTTGCCCTTCCATCCTTTCACTTTCCAAACCACGTATTGCCATGAGTCAAGGCCATTCTAGCAAATTCTACCTCTCTGACACCAACTGAAGGTCTGGTCACCAATATCAACATGTGTGTGTCTAGAAGTGGTCCCCACAACCCATAAGCAGTTCTTCAACTGCAGCTGGGTATCCTACGAGTTAACTTAATTCTGACACTATCTGTCTGGAGACGGTGGCAGACCCCACAGGTTAAAGGCTCAGTTCTACAAGAGGCTCTCCACCCCACCCCCAACATGCTTCAGAGGCAAGTCGTAAGCCTAGGTTGTCC
The DNA here is from genome assembly GCA_007570785.1 of Antilocapra americana. Lineage (NCBI taxonomy): Eukaryota > Metazoa > Chordata > Mammalia > Artiodactyla > Antilocapridae > Antilocapra > Antilocapra americana. The sequence continues at coordinate 11,715,947 of ML661903.1, read as the reverse complement.
CTTGTCCTTCTGACCAAGTTGATACAGATTGGAAGCTCCAATGACTCCTTCCTTGGGCTCAATTAATTTGCTAGAGCAGTTTACAGAACTCGGAAGAGCATTTACTCACTAATTCAGTTCAGTTCAGTTCAGTCCCTTAGTCATGTCCAACTCTTTGTGACCTCATGGACTGCAGCATGCCAGACTTCCCTGTCCATCACCAACTCCTGGAGCTTGCTGAAACTCATGTCCATTGAGTCAGTGGTGCCATCCAACCATCTTATCCTCTGCCATCCCCTTCTCCTCCTGCCTTCAATCTTTCCCAGCATCAGGGGCTTTTCAAATGTCAGTTCTTTGCATCAGGTGGTCAAAGTATTGGAGTTTCAGCTTCAGCATCAATCCTTCCAATGAATATTCAGGACTGATTTCCTTTAGGATGGACTGGTTGGATCTCCTTGAAGTTCAAGGGACCCTCAAGAGTCTTCTCTAACACCATAGTTCAAAAGCATCAATGCTTCAGCACTCAACTTTCTTTATGGTTCAGCTCTCACATCCATACATGACTACTAGAAAAACCATAGCTTTGACTATATGGACCTTTGTCAGTAAAGTAATACCTCTGCTTTTTAATATAGTGCCTAGATTTGTCATAGCTTTTCTTCCAAGGAGCAAGCACCTTTCTCTAGTTGTAGCACATGGGTTTAGTTGCCCCAGGTCATGTGGGATCTTAGTTACTAGATGAGGGTAAGGGTGGGATGATATGGGAGAATGGCATTGAAACATGTTAATTATCATATGTCTAATCAGTCGCCAGCCCAGGATTGATGCTCGGAGCTGGTGCATCGAGATTTCCCGGGGGGGAGGGAGGAGGGAGGGAGGAGGGAGGGGGGTTCTGGAGGGGGAGCATATGTAAACCCATGGTGATATCATGGCATTGTATGGCAAAAACAATAAAAGAGAAAAAAAAAAAGAAATCAAACTTGTAGTCCCTGTATTGGAAGGCAAATTCTTAACCAGTGGACCATCAGCAAAAGCCCTATATTTCTTATTATAAATCAATATTACAACACCCCATTAGAAAAACTGATAGAGGATAAGATCACGAAATCATGGAAAAAGAGAGATAATTGACTAGTACTATGAAAAGATAATGATAGTTAACTGTTACTATTAATCAGAGAAAGGCAAATCTAATTTCAACCTCAATTTTACAGTTTATTTTGTCAGTTTTAGGTTGGCATAGATTAAACGGAACAATAAAGCCTTGTGTAGTCAAGGTTTAGAAAAGTTGGGCAACTTTATACCCTATAGTTAGGATTCTGTGTGTGTGTGCTTGACTCTTTGCAATCTCTTGGACTGTGGCCTGCTGGGCTCCTCTGTCCATGGCATTTTCCAGGCAAGAATACTGGAGTGGGTTGCCATTTCCTTCTCCAGGTGATCTACCCAACCCAGGGCTTGAACCTGTGTCTCCTACATCTCCTGCATTGGCAGGCAGATTCTTTACCACTGAGCCACCTGGCAAGGCCTAGGATTGCAAACGGATACATCTTAACAGGAAGCCAACTATTTAAATTGTACCTGTGTTCCAGGCCACCATTTAGGCAGATCTTTAACTACATATTTTATTGAGACATATTCACCAGATATTGCTGAGTGGAAGACAGCTAGATCCTTTATCTCAAATTGCATCCTGGAGATGGAGGATTACAGAAAGCGTGCAGCTCTATCTCTACAATACATGGACTGACAGAAAGTTTTAGGAAGATGGTCACGGTAGTTTTTTGGATGGTGGGATTTGGGTTAATCTGTTCTCACTTACAAAGCCTGAGAGATCAGCTTGCTCCCACCCATCTTCACACACCTCTGTGACCATAGAGCCAGGTCCTTGGCTCCCTTACCAGGTCCCTGGCTGAACTGGATGCCCAGGGCATAGCCACATGGAAAGGAGGCCTTGGTAGTAGGGAATGCCAAGGAAATTTTGGCCTACCTAGAGGAGAAAGGAAAAGCAAGGCATTTAAATACTGAGGAACAACCCCCTTTGAATCTGGAAGAGGTTTTCTGGATGAGGCTGCCCTGACAAGACCACATATATTGCTTATGTGAATTTTTAGTGTCGTATTTTGGAGCATTTGTCTGCACCTCCCACTCCTCTCCCCTGTTTTTTTTTTTTTCTTTTTCCAGAAAGTTTCATACACACAGCTCAGTCAAACCATGAAGTCCCCTCCAGATTGTGTTTCCCACTGGTGACTCAGACCAGCAAGGAGAAGGTGGGTGCCTGTAATCAGAAGTTGTGCTTCTAGGGCGGGGGAGAGTTTCTCCAGCTTTTCATCCTGTTTTCTTGGAAACTGTGTCTGGATGGAAATTCTTACAAAGAACGAAGATGTGAATTTACTTTTGAAAATCACTCTTAGGTTTTACTTTCCCCTGGGCCCAATATTCACTCTAAGGGGGAGATGAAAGAGGAAAAAGCATGTGAGTCTCAGGATTTCTCTAGAGAGGGTGACTACTAATACTCTGCAGCTCTTCCTTCTGTGCTGGAGCTGGAAATCCTGATGTAATAGGGGAAGGCTGATCCTGGGGAACTGGTGGACCAAGTGGCCCCCTTCTAAAGGGGTGGCCTCAAGCCAGAGCCAGAGTATTAGCGAGTCCTCTGGTTCTGCTCTTTTTTTTAAGGCAGAAATTGAATTTTCATGTCAAATGTCCCAGTATGTAAACATATTTACGAGCCAAATAAAACAGAGCAGGAGAGAGGGAATCGGGAGGGAGGAGGGAGGGGGGTTCTGGAAGGGGAACATATGCATACCCATGGCAGATTCATGTCATTGTATGGCAAAACCAATACAATAAAGTAAAGAAAATTTTAAAAAATAAAATAAAATAAAACAGAGCAGGAGAAACACTAGCGATCATTGTGTTGAATCCATGAGTTTGGATTTAGAAGCCTGAGGTTCGGAGAAAGAAGGGACTTGCCAGGATGATACTAGAATCTAGACCTACTGTCTCCTGGTGTGATTTTATTAACTGGCATTAAACTGATGGCTCTTTTAAATAACCAAACATATTTAGTTCTGTGAATTCTTCTCTTCTCCCCTTCTTTTCTCTCTTTCTCCTTCCTTTCTTCCTAGTTCTTTCAAGAGTTTATTCATTCGTCCATGTATTTCTTCTTTCCTTTGTTTTCTAGACAATTTAAAGATTGAATTCTGCTATTCAGGAAGTGTGTGTGTGTGCTTAGTCACTCAGTCGTGTCCGACTCTTTGCGACCCAATGGACTATAGCTTGCCAGGCTCCTCTGTCCATGGGATTTCCCAGGCAAGAATATAGAGTGGGTAGCCTATTCCTTCTCCAGGTGATCTTTCTGACCCAGGAAATGAACTGGGATCTCATGCATTGCAGGTGGATTCTTTACCAGCTGAGCTACCAGGGAAACCTTGTTCAGGAAGAGTGCTTCTTAATTCTAAGTACTTAAGACTTTCAAAGATGTGCTTTTATCTTGTATTTCTAATTTTATTGCCCTATGCTCAGGAAATTTATCTTGTAAATTTCCACTTTTTATGTTTCATTGATAGGTTTTCTTTGGAGTCAAATGCATGATCAACTTTTAAAAAGATTCCAAGAGCCAAATAAAATAATGATTATTGTTTATTAGTAGGACACTGAAGTCCATGTATATACCAGATTCAGCTGGTTGATTGTAATATTCATATTATGTAATTTATTTGTTTTACTAGATCTGTCAAATTGAAAAGAAGTGTATTCAAGGATTCATATATATATATAAATATATATGGTGTGCATATGTGATTTAAATTAAGTCCTTATATTCTGGTAATTTTTGTTTCATATATTTTGCAACTATACTATTGGGAATATCAACTTATAGTCAATTTTTTGTCTTCACACTGTACCTTTTACCACATATAATGTTCCTTATAACTTGAATACTTTTGATTTGATATACTTTGTCTGATTTAGTATCTGTATCTATCTGCTTTCTTTTTGAATGTCTCTTTGGTGTCTCTTTGTTCAACCCTTTATTTTCTTTAGGTATGTCATATTTAATCACTGCAGATGGTGATTGCAGCCATGAAATTAAAAGATGCTTATTCCCTGGAAGGAAGGTTATGACCAACCTAGATAGCATGTTGAAAAGCAGAGACATTATTTTGCCAACAAAGGTCCATCTAGTCAAGGCTATGGTTTTTCCAGTTGTCATGTATGGATGTGAGAGTTGGATGGTGAAGAAAGCTGAGCGCCGAAGAATTGATGCTTCTGAACTGTGGTGTTGGAGAAGACTCTTGAGAGTCCCTTGGACTGCAAGGAGATCCAACCAGTCCATCCTAGAGGAGATCAGGTGTTCATTGGAAGGACTGATGTTGAAGTTGAAACTCTAATACTTTGGCCACCTAATGTGAAGAGTTGACTCACTGGAAAAGACCCTGATGCTGGGAAGGATTGGGGGCACGAGGAGAAGGGAATGACAGAGGATGAGATGGCTGGATGGCATCACCGACTCAGTGGACATGGGTTTGGGTAGACTCTGGGAGTTGGTGATGGACAGAGAGGCCTGGCGTGTTGTGATTCGTGGGGTCACAAAGAGTCAGACACGACTGAGCAACTCAACTGAACACATGCTTATTATTAAAAATATGAAAAATACAGGAAACTATAAGAAAGAAACGAATGTGCGTGTGTGCTCAGTCTTGCGTGTGTGCTTGGTCGTGTCCGATTCTTTGTGACCCTATGGACTGTAGCCCACCAGGCTCCCCTGTCCATGGACTTTTCCAGGCAAGAGTACTGGAGTGGGTTGCCATTTCCTTCTCCAGGAGATCTTTCCTACCCAGGAATCTAACCCATGCCTCTTGTGTCTCCTGCATTAGCAGGCAGCTTCTTTACTACTGGTGAGCACCACCTAGGAATACTTATCTAAAAATAACTGATGATAAAATTAAAAGTTTTTGCATGGCAAAGGAAACCATAAACAAGATGAAGAGAAGCTTCAGAATGGGAAAACATATTTATAAATGAAGCCACTGACAAGGGATTAATCTCCAAAACATATGAACAGCTCATGCAGCTCAATATCAAAAAATAAACAATGCAGTAAAAAAAAAAAAAATGAGTAGAAGACCTAAGTAGACATTTCTCCAAAGAAGACACTCAGATGGCCAAGAGGCATGAGAAGATGCTCATCATCACTGATTATTAGAGAAATGCAAATCAAAACTACCATGAGGTACCACCTCACACTCATCACAATGGCCATCATCAAAAAATCTACAAACAATAAATGCTGCAGAGGGTGTGGAGAAAAGGGAACCCTCTTACAGTGCTGGTGGGAATGCAAATTGGTACAACCACTTGGGAGAACAGTATGGAGGTTCCTTAAAAAACTACAAATAGAACTACCATATGACCCAGCAATCCACTCCTGGGCATATATAGAGAAAACCATAATTTCAAAAGATACTTGCACCCCAGTGTTTATTGCAGCACTATTTATAATAGCCAGGACACAGAAGCAACCTAATTGTCCATCAACAGAGGAATGAATAAAGAAGATGTGACACATATATACAATGGAATATTATTCAGTCATTAAAAGGAACGAAATTGTGCCATTTGAAGAGACAAATGGACCTACAGATTGTCATACAGAATAAAGTAAGTCAGAAAGAGAAAAACAAATATCATATATTAATGCATACATGTGGAATCTAGAAAAATAGTACAGATGAACCTATTTACAAAGCAGAAAAAGAGACACAGATGTAGAGAAAAACATATGGACACCAAGGGGGACAAAAGAGGGTAGGATGAACTGGGAGGTTGAGATTGACATATATACACTACTGGGCATAAAGCAGATAACTGAGAACCTTCTGCATAGCACAGAGAACTCTCCTCGATGCTCTGTGATGAACTAAGTGTGAAGGAAATCCAAAAAGAGGGGGTATATATATATATATATGGGCTTCCCTGGTGGCTCAGCTGGTAAAGCATCGCCTACAATGCCGGAGACCCTGGTTCAATTCCTGGGTTGGGAATTTCCCCTGGAGAGGAATAGGCTGCCCACTCCAGTATTCTTGCCTAGAGAATTCCATGACAGAGGAGCCTGACAGGCTATAGCCCACGGGGTCACAAAGAATCGGACACGATTGGGCGACTTTCACGTATGTGTATAGCTGAATCACTTTGCTATACAGAAAATAACAACACCGTAAAGCAACTATACTCCAATAAACATTAAAAAAAGAGACTGATAACATTTGGTTGACTTCGACCCAGACAGTTCTCTGTGTGTATGTAGAAAGAAGGACCTAGATGAAGACAAAGACAGAGACAAAGGTGGAAGATGAAAACAATTGTGTAGGGAACACATGTATACCCACGGCAGATTCATGTCAATGTATGGCAAAACCAACACGATAATGTAAAGAAAATAAATAAATAAATAAATAAGAAAACAATTGTGTAAGGATGATTCCACATGTGACATATTTCAAAAAAATAAATACTGCATTCAATTTTACAAGAATTTAATAGAAACAAATGCTTAGCTCGACTACTTCAGATAATTTTTTTCTTCCTTACAAGGGAAATAGGTTCCTAAAAGATGCCACTAAGGGTAAGGAATTTTAAGAAACTGAAGTCATTGCAGGCTTTTGGGAAATGCTAGTTTCCTCATAGACAGGATTGGTTGATGACTCGCAAGGAAAGGTAAGGGATTAACTAATAGCCTGACATGCTGCAGTCTATGGGGTCACAAAGAGTCAGACATGACTTAGGGAATGAGCAACAATATCCTTCCACCCTCTCCTTCCTCCCAATTTTGATACTTTTATTATTTTAACTTTGTGGATTTTATCAGAGTTACAACAATTGCTTCTGCATTCTGAAGCCATAATTAGCTCATGTTTAGCAGTGATCCTCTATCTAAGTTGATTCTGTGCTCCCCACCTGCCTCGTTTCTATGACTTCAGAATAACAGGGCATTTTATTTCAATTCATCCTTTAGTGAGTGAGATCTCACCATCAAGTAGATTTCTCAAAATGGCTCATAGATGCTGTATTTTCTGAGTCCTTTCGTGTCTAAAAATGTGAGCTCTTGCCTTTAAACTTAAGCTCCACCTGGGCTAAATAGAATCCACTTGGGTCATATTCTTTTTCCGTGCAGACATTTCTTTGTGTTGGCACTGATTGTTGCTGGAAAGACACTCGAGACCTGACCTATTTTTGTCTTTGGAAGTGAATTTCTTTCTGTCCTGGATGTGAAATTTATTTTTTCTTTTCTAAGTTTAATAGTTAAGCCAGAATCTGTCTGAAGGTTATTATAGATTTCTTCTACTAAGTGGTGTATGTTTTCAACTTTGCAGATTTAGTCGTTATTCTAATACTTATATGAGTTCACATTTTAAATACAAATTTGTAATCCATTTGGAATTTATTCTGATGTATAGCATGAGGGATGGGTCCAATGTTATCTTTTTCTGGAAGACCATCCAGGTATTTTGGGAGTGTATTGAATCGAAATGCTGATGGAGCACGCAGGTGATGTTATCTGTGGGCCAAAGAGGCTGGAAGGGGAGGGGTCAGGGACAGAGATAATGATTTCAGGGTCATAGTGGGGATGTGCAAGTAAGGAGACAAATGGGTTGACAGGTGTCAAAAATCCAGAAATGATCAAATTAAACACACCACATCAATAAACAGCGGTGGTGGTAGTGGCGGCTTAGTTGCTAGGTCGTGTCCGATCTTGCAGCCTCATGGATGATGCCCTGCCAGGCGCCTCTGTCCATGGGATTTCCCAGGTGAGAGTATTGGAATGGGTTGCCATTTCCTCCTCCAGAGGATCTTTCCCATCCAAGGATTGAACTCGTATCTCCTGCATTGGCAGGCAGAATTTTTAACCACTGAGACACCAGGGAAGCCCCCAATAAATAGTTAAAGAATTTACTGTGTTTATAAAAGCTTTTAAATTCAAAGACATAAACAGAGTTCAGGGTAAGACATTATAGGATGGCTAATAAAGTGAAAGTGAGTAAGCTGTTTAATTTTTACAATGACTGGTTATTACAAGAGGGTTTCCAGACGGCATGGGATTGCTTAACAGTGATTATCTCCTATCATTTTTGGAAAGCTGGCTTAAGTTTTCTTTACAATTATCAGACATTTACAAGAAGTGGCCCAAGTTAAGTTTCACTTGTTATGCTGAATAAACTAAATTAAGTTTCACTCCTGTGGGTTAAGTGGTTGTGTCTGGTTGGGGAATTTTCAACTTCAGTGTATTTAATTTGTGTATTTAATTTGAACAATTCCCTCCTTTGCTCATTCTTTCAGTAGGCTAAGAGTATGAACAATGAGTGTAGCATTACTTTCACTTAACGGCTGTAAACGGAGCCCTGAGGAAGAATCACCCAGTCACTGTTTGTGTTACTTGAGTCTTCAGGACAGATGGTCATGAGTCACCGCTGCATAGCTATCACAGACACAGAGGTCAGATCACTGAGTTCTTCCAGTTGTCTGATCCTGAGGGATTCCATTTGGGATGTAAGTGGTTGCCAAAATGTATTTAAAACCCTCGAGAGAACACAATGCACTAGAGAGGTTCATATGATGACTATAAGGAAGTAATAGCCAAGGACTGAAAAGTTCCCCAGAGCAGAGATTCCCAAGAGTCAAGATTGAACCAACTGAATAAGTTGAAAAATTATAATTTGATTAAGATTTTATCTAAGATGAGTGAAGTCGCTCAGTCGTGTCCAATTCTTTGTGACCCCACGGACTGTAGCCTGCCAGGCTCTTCTGTCTGTGGGATTTTCCAGGCAAGAGTACCAGAGTGGGTTGCCATTTCCTTCTCCATCAAAGTCAATTGACATTTCCTTTTGATAATGTATAATTGGGTTTCCATTTATTCCTGAGTTATTTACATAGGAACACATGATGTATGAGCAGTCACAAGTCCTCACGATTACTTGGGACAGGATGAACACGAGGAAGTTTATTTCAGGAGAGAGTTACAAGTCAGCTTCCACCTCAATTAGCCCTCTACATGAAGTAAACAATCAGGGAATTTAATAAGAAGCATTTCTATGAAAACAAAAGAAAAACAAAAGTTAATAGTTCTAGCAAATTATAAATGCAGATTCTGTGTTTGGAAAGCAGCAGTTGAGAAAATTTCTAGATTTGAGTTAGGATCATCTTTAAATAATTCAAGAAGATGGTAGTTTCAGTCTGATGAATTGTCCTGGTTTGTAGCTTGACTGACTTTGATGATGTCATTGGTGGTCTGGTGAACTCTCTTGAGTGGCCCACACAGCAACAAGCATAAGATTGTCCATACGTGACCCATTGTGGTGGTTCCTCTGAGTTTTACAGGTAGATGACAAAATATCAAAGACAACCAACAGGACTAGAATCTGATAACAAGTACACTATAAGTTTGCTACTGAAACACCAGCTTTTTTAATAGTCACCCCATTTCTATCAAAGGTAATTACAGTGAAATTAATACGTTTGTAAAAATAAGTCTAACCTTATTAAACTTGGCTTGATTATTTATACAATTGTAGAAACAATAGTACTTCTATGTATATTCTCAAATGACACCCTAGTCAAAGCTTTGTTAATAGCCAAGGGGTTTTATTGGTTCCATACAGAAAATCCTAACTCCCTAAAATTGTCTGGTAATAAAGAATCTCATATTAGACCTTTAAAAATCTCTTGAGGAAAAGAAGCCATCTAAAGACTTGTACAGTTGTGTCCTGTGACAAGGAGAATAGATTCTTTTTGGACTTATATAAATACACATATTGTCCTGAAAAATGAGCATATTTGATAAGAGTTTCTGAATTGTGGAGGGAATCAGGCAGGGTGAAAAAGATAAATGTTTCAACTTTTGTTTACAGAAGTATACTGTACCAAATTGCAGTAAGTTATAGACAGTTTAAAAAAGAAGAGAAAGGGGGGTTCTTTAATTCTTGAAAATAAAACATGAAGGAAACAGCAATGTTTTAAATTATGTCATCAAAATTATAAGCATTTTCATCTTAGCAGTTTTATGAAACAATCAGTCTTGCATTAGAATTTTCAGAAATATTTACCCAGTTTAGTGTTGTAATTTTAGAATTATGAGAAACCTGTATTCTAGAATGCCGGTTAGGGTCATTTCCATGAACCTCTTTGAAGACTAAGCACTTTTGCCTGTAGTTGACTATAAATATAAAAGAATCAAGAGTAAAACAATAACTGTCTGTGAATGACACAAGATTAAAAAATAGCCCTGGTTAAGGATCTAGTGAGAATTTATTTTAAAAAATTATACAATTGACAAGTAAATTTGATTGTGTGACACACAAGTATTTCAAGATAATAGCTGGAATAATGACTGATAACACGATTATTTATACCAGGATAAAGCAGAATTTTGGAAATTTCATGTGATTTTTGAACTACTTATGTGTCCTTGTAAATATAATCTAAGAAGTTTGAATGTTACTTTTTTTTCAGCTGTGCCGCATGGCTTGTGGGATCTTGGTTTCCAACCAAGGATCTAGCCCAGGCCCACAGCAGTGAGAGCTCTGGATCTCAACCACTGGACCACCAGGGAATTCCCTTTTTTTTAGCATCACTTTTTATTTGATAATATTTTTCATGCAATTCAATATTTCAAATAAGCTTAAATAAATTAACATTTCTCTTTTCAAAAGTAGAGAGAACACATATTTTCAGACCTTCTAGTTCAGTTCAGTTGCTCAGTCATGTCTGACTCTTTGTGACCCCATGGACTGTAGCATGCCAGGCCTCCCTGTCCATCACCAACTCCTGGCATTTACTCAAACTCATGTCCATTGAGTCAGTGATGCCATCCAACCATCTCATCCTCTGGCGTCCCCTTCTTCTCCTGCCTTCAGTCTTTCCCAGCCAGCATCACTGTCTTTTCCAATGAGTCAGCTCTTCCCATCATGTGGCCAAAGAATTGGAGCTTCAGCTTCAACATCAGTCCTTCCAATGAATACTCACGATTGATCTCCTTTAGGATGGACTGGTTGGATCTCCTTGCAGTCCAACGGACTCTCAAGAGTCTTTTCCAACACCATAAAGCATCAATTCTTTGGCACTTAGCTTTCTTCATAGTCCAACTCTCACATCCATACATGACTATTAGAAAAACTATAACCTTGACTAGACAGACCTTTGTAGACCTTCTAGGGCCCTCTGAAAAATCCCAAAGTTACTTCAAAATAAAAGGACTTCATTTACAACTTGGTTTTGGACAGTTTATCAAAACTGTCAAAAGCACTTGATCAAATAGGAACATAAGTCACTATAAAACAATACTTAGTTATTCATTTAACCAAAGTGATAATTAAAAAACATTAAAGGCAAATACATAAAATTACATAGTTGTCCCCTTCTCCTTTTGCCTTCAATCTTTTCCAGCATCAGGGTTTTTCCCAATAAATCAATTCTTCACATCAAGTGGCCAAGGTATTGGAGTTTCAACTTCAGCATCTGTCCTTCTAATGAATATTCAGAGTTGATTTCCCTTAGGATGGACTGGTTGGATCTCCTTGCTGTCCAAGGGGCTCTCAAGAGTCTTCTTCAACACCACAGTTAGAAGGCACCAGTCCTTTGGCATCCAGCATTTTTATGATCCCACTCTCTCGTCCATTTCCCTTCACTCCTTGTTTCTAGCAGCTTTAGTTTTACATACTGATTATAAATTTCAAATCTCAGTAACCTTTACTTTCCAGTGCAAATGAGGAGACATGCTTTTGTGAAGTATCTGTTGTGTATTAGTATTCTATAGTAAATTATCAAATTCATTAAAACAATTACAAAAACTTAGCTTTTTAAAAGACAAAGAATTTTTATAGTCCAATTTTTTAAGGTGGCAAAGATATATTTATTAATGGATCTAAATATATACAAAGTCAAGAAGCCAAAAATAGATAAAATTTATGCTTAGCAATGAATACTTCAATATATTACTCCATTTGGAAGTTATCTAGATATTCAGTGAATATCTATTATTTCAATAGTACAAACTTTTCTCTTATTTGCACCTATTTAAATTACTTGTTTTTAACAATTGTGCTCAGATTAAATGTTAGACAGGTAATCATCATCTGAAGTTATTTTTCTCATTAATTAATTAATTAATTAATTTTCTAACAGATAGAGTGAACTTATTTGTCTGTAAATACATATAGTACTCTCGCCTGGAGAATCCCATGGACAGAGGAGCCCGGTAGGCTGCAGTTCATGGGGTCACTAAGAGTCGGACACAACTGAGCAACTTCACTTTCACTTTTTACTTTCATGCATTGGAGACGGAAATGGCAGCCCTCTGCAGTGTTCTTGCCTGGAGAATCCCAGGGATGGAGGAGCCTGGTGGGCTGCCGTCTATGGGGTCGCACAGAGTCGGACACGACTGAGGCAACTTAGCAGCAGCAGCACATTTAGAAAAAGTTGCATATTTGCATTATATTTAATGCTGACAATTCTGAAGACATGCTCGTTTTATTAAATCAGCAAACTTAAACTAACTTTAGTCAGATATTATCCCAGATTATGTGAACCTGAAAAACATTTGTGTTAGTTTCTTAAGTTGTGAGTTTTTGCAAGAGTTGATTCATATAAGCCCGTGTTTTTCATTAAGCCAATTTAATAGAATTCTTAAAAAGTGTTCATGTACATACACACATATACAAAAACATACAGACAGACACAAACAAAACTCATATAGGTTTCATCTGAAAATTTTAGCTATGTCTCAGGTATAATAATGCGAAGCTCAAGAGAAAAATTGTATCCAAATTTGATTTCTGGCAGGTGGGCTAAGATTCCCTGCTCGGATGGCCAAAGACCTTACTAAACACTTTAAATCTCTGCACTGTAAGAATTCTTTTAGAGAAGCTGTGTTTGGAGTCATGATGTCTATCAGAAGCTTCTTCACACCAATCAAAGAATGAGTTCCAGTGTCTCTGAGAGGTTTGGGATCCTCTCATCTCATGGGTGTCCCTTAAGGTGGATTATCTTAATCAAAGTTTCCACAAAGTGGCCATTGTAATTCCAAATTATCCAAAATTTCACCTATTTTCTGAAAAGGCACAAGATTTGGTTTATAGAGTGTATATACATAGGAAGCAGGAGTTTCCCAGGTAGAGAAAGAGCTTTAGGTAGAACCCATCTTTGCCTTTAGATCACTTATTTATGAGGGGCCTTTTTTTTTTCAATAGCTGTTGCAAAACACCAAAAATGGCATGAACCTCAAAACTACTTTGGCACAGGTTAGGGTAACTTAAAAGCTTCAACAAACAAAATAGAGGCGTGCACAATTAAGCCAGAGAGTTCAAAATGCAAACAGGGAGCAGAACTCAGATCCAGGAGCGACCTGCCTATGAACTCCTTGGTTGTTGAAGAAATCAGTGAACTCAAAGGGTTCAAAGGATACAGCACCTGGTTTGCACACCAACCTCAGAATCGCTAGGGTTAGGGTAGGGACTTCTCTGGAGCCCAGCTAGGGCTTCCCTAGTGGCTCAGAGGGTAAAGCATCTGCCTTCAGTGCAAGAGACCTGCGTTCAATCCCTGGTTTGGGAAGATCCCCTGGAGAGAGAAATGACAACCCACTCCAGTACTCTTGCCTGGAGAATCCCATGGACAGAGGAGCCGGGTAGGCTACAGTCCACAGGATCACAAAGATTCAAACATGACTGTGCGTTTAACTTTCACGTTTTTTTTTTTTTCTGATACCAGAAACTGTCACAAATCCAGAAATAGCAAAATTAAACCCACCGAATCAAAAATAGTGTTTGGTAAGAGTTTGTTATGCATATAAGAGCAGTTCGTGGACCAGGAGCTTTTCAACTCAAAGACTGATATGAAACTCAGGGGTACGCATGACCTTACAGAATGGCTTATAAAGGGAAAGTGGGAAGTTGCTTAATCTTTACAGTGATTGGTTATTACAATGAGCGTTTCCAGATGGCAGGGGATGGGTTAAAAATGATTATCTTATATTTTAAGGAAGATGACAATTTTCTTTTGTGATTATCAGGCATTTATAAGAAGTGGCCCAGGTTTTCCTTGTTTCATAGAATAAACTAAAGTAAAATTTACTTGCTGTGTGCTACGCTGTGCTAAGTCGCTTCGGCCGTGTCTGACTCTTTGAGGCCCTGTGGACTGTAGCCCACCTGTATTCTCCAGGTGAGAATACTGGAGTTGGTTGCTGTGCCCTCCTTCAAGGGATCTTCTGACTCAGGGATCAAACTCGTGTCTCCTGCATTGGCAGGTGAATTCTTTACCACTATTGCCACCTAGGAAGCTCAGAATTTACTTATGTGGCTTAAATGGTTTTGTCTGCTCAGGGAATTTTCAAGTCCAATCTCTATTATGCATTTCATTTTAGCACAGGAAAGAACGTGTCAATGGCAATTGAGTGAAGATCCAAACCTTGGGCAGTTTATTCTCTTAGGGAATGCAAAGAAGGAAAGAGAGGAGGGGGGTGTTGAGGAGTCAGGGAAAATATCGAGGAGTGGAAAGGAAGCCATGGCAAGAGGAATTTGAGGAGGAGGGACTCAATGGGGCCAAACATTCCACGGAGGTTAAAGAGGATGAAGACTAAGAAAAGACCATTGCATCTGGTCTTGAGTGGCCTCCAGGGGAAGGTAAGGGCAGGAGTCTGGTGCTGAGGGAAAAGAAACAAATATACGATGATACATGTATGATGGCTCTTTCCAGGATGGCATGGAGGGAGAGGGAAAGATAAAACTGTTCAAGACTTAGCAGGATAGAGGAGATTCTTATTTTAGGCAGAGTACTATTAGTACTGCTTCAGAACTATTAGTAGACTCATGAAAGGGGTCGGGGAAAGAAGAGGAAGATTAAAGGGGGAAGTTTTGCAATGATAGAGAGGTAGGTTGTGGGAACTGGGATCACAAGGCAGAATGCAAGCAACCGAGACTCATTTTGGACCATCACAGGGAAACAGATTATTTATTGCCTTCTGAAGTTGAAACAAAAGATGAGGAAAGAGGCCAAGGAAGCAGAACTCAGAACTCAAATGTTGCCAAGCTATTATTCCATCTTTCATACCTGCTTCTCTCTGCGGGCTTGCTCTCATGGGAACAGTGCTGCCAACCTCTGCAGGCCACGTGTTCACAATTTCACTGTCAGAGAAGCTAGAAGCGGAGGGACCAGAGAATGCTATTTCTCGAGTCAGACTGAGGCATGAACCATTGCTCTGCCATTTATTTGAGCAAATTACATAATTTTCTGAGTCTCAGATTCCTTCTCAGAAAAATTGGATAATCATAGCATCTGTGCTGTGCTTAGCTGCTCAGTCATGTCTGACTCTTTGAGGTCCCATGGACTGTAGCCCGCCAGGCCCCTCTGTCCATGAGATTCTCCAGGGGAGAATACTGGAGCGGGTTGCCATGCCCTCCTCCAGGGGATCTTCCCAACCCAGGGATCGAAACCCAGGTCTCCTACATTGCAGGCAGATTCTTTACCATCTGAGCCACCAGAGAAGCCCAAGAATACTGGAGTGGGTAGCCTATCCCTTCTCCAAGGGATCTTCCCAACCCAGGAATTGATCCAGGGTCTCCTGCATTGCAGGCGGATTCCTTACCAGCTGAGCTACCAGGGAAGCCCCGATCATATAATCTACTTCATATTAATTAAAGGAGACAGTACAACACAGTGCTGGCACTTTAGAGTGTTAATCGTTAATCCTGCTGGTGTTATCATTACCATCATTAAGGTTACGGAACTGAGCCTCTCGCCTTGACTCCAACCTGAATAACTTCAGGGAAGAAGTCTGATTGGCCCAGTTCAAGTCACCTGCTCATCGCTGTGGTCAAAGGGATGGGGAACCTGGTGGACAGCTCCACCAGAACCACATGGGTAGGTGGATGTGGGGCGATGGTAGCTGAATGAAGGAAAGTCTGCCTCCAGGAGAAGGAACGGTAATGAGGACTAGCAGGAGCTGTCCACTCCAAGGAGTGAAAGTTAGTCCAGAGAAAGGAAGGGACTGTCCTTCTGGAGTCTTCACTGCCTGCCCCTCTCATTTTGATGGCTGCATACATTCATACATCTCACTCGAGTGATTTTTTTTTTTTCCAGGCTGAACCATGTGGCATGTGTGATCCTAGCTCCCTGACCAGGGCTCAAACGTGTGGCCTCTGCATGGAGAGCTTGGAGTCTTCACCACGGAATGGCCAGGGAAGTCCCCTTGCTCAAGTAAACTGGACTTGAGGTTTTCCTAAAGGCAGTGATCAGGAGTCTGCAGAAGGTATTGCAGATTCTATTTGATGACCTCGGTCCCACCAGGAGAGGAGGCAGGACCCCAGGGTGGCAGACTGTACAGGGATTGGTTGGCAGAGCAGGAAGTAGAGCCAGCATCATAGGGTAGGCTAGGCTTAGCATCACTGCCACTGGATTTCTAGGCCATCATGCCACTCTTCTTCCCAGTGCCCACAGAAAAGCTGTCTCAGCAGCCGAAGCCCACCATCCTGTCTTACCTGTGAGTGTGGCACCGTGGAGAGGCCAGCCTCAGGCTATTCCTTTTCTAAAGATGACTGCGCCACCTCTTCTAGAATAAAGCCCATCTCTCTGACACACACCACCTGTCCTTTCTCTTCCCACCAGTCTCGGCACAGCTGTGTGTGATTTTGCGTCTCTGTAGCACTCACACGCCCCACTTTGGACAGAGATCAGGGAACAGCAAACACCGCTATAGTCTTCACCCTATGCCAGGCATTCTGATGCAGAGAGCAGGCACTGATGAGAGCCTTGCCAAGTCCGAGCCTTGTTTTTCTCATTTATGTGGAAGATCTGAGACCCAAAGAGGGGGGATCACATGTTTAATATCAGAGAGAAGCCAGCAGCGGAAGAGGACTGGCTTGTGTGAGTAGCTCACAAATAGCAGGGAACACAGGCCTGGGAACAGCTCATTACAGGGCCCTGTGATAGATGTTGCAAGAGGGATAGGAGTCACCCCACAGCTGAACAGAAAAGGGAGGCATTCGTTTTGTCCCCAGGAAAGAGCCAGCTGGAATGAAGGGATGAGCTGGGACGTGTCGACACGATGAAGAGGGCCTCAAGTCTAAGTAGGATTCTGCTACATGTTATGGGCTAAACTGTAATTTCATATATTGACATCCTCACCCCTAGTAAGGGGCTTCCCAGGTGGCTCAGTAGTAAAGAATCCGCCTGCCAAAGCAGAAGATGCAGGAGATGTGGGTTCGATCCCTGGGTTGAGATGATCCCCTGGAAGAGGAAACAGCAACCTACTCCAGAAAAATATCTATGGACAGGGGAGCCTGATGGGCTGTACAGTCCATGGGGTCTCAAAGAGCTGGACACGGCTGAGTGACTGAGCATGGTTGTGTGCACCCCCAGTATCTCAGAATGTGCCTATATTGGGTGATAAGGCCTTTAAAGAGGGAGTTAAATTAAAATGAGGTCATTGGGTAGGCCCTCATGCAATGCATCTTACCTGGTGATTCAGCAGTTAAGAATCCACCTGTAATGCAGGAGACTCAGGTTTGATCCCTGGGTTGGGAAGATCCCCTGGAGGAGGGCATGGCAACCCACTCCAGTATTCTTGCCTGGAGAATCCCATGGACAGAGGAACCTTGCAGGCTACAGTTTATAGGGTGGCAAAGAGTCAGACACGACTGAAGCGACTGAGCACACATGTGCATCCAATGCACCTGGCATCCTAATAGAAGGAAGAGATCAGGACACAGACACACGGAGTGGGGCGATCTCGTGAAGACCCTGGGAGAAGACGGCTGTATGCAGTCACAGGGAGAGGCCCCAGAAGATACTAACCCTGCTGGCACCTTGATCTTGGATTTCCAGCCTCAAGAGCTGTGAGAAAATAAGTCAGTGGTTTTCCCACCCAGTCTGGGCTCTTTGTTGGGGCAGCCCGAGCAGACTAATAACTAAGCTGAGGAAGACAGATCTGGTGGAGGCGCTGTGCAAACACTGTCCCGGAGGGCAGGGACCGCATGGCCTGATTTGGCAGTGAGACTCAGGTCCCAGGACACTGAGCTGGGGCCAGAATACGTAGGGGCTGGAACCCCAGGAGGCAGACATGTGATGTAATTAGACTTACATTCTAGAAAGATGGGGGATGGACGAGTGATGGAGCGGGAAGTGGCAGACGTGGTGTAAGGAGCACATTCCCACATCCAGTCTGTCCTCAACTGACTTCATCTTTCCACGTGTCTTTTCGATCCACCCTCCTCCGAGTCCCCACCTCCACCGTGCTCTGGGCCTGTATCGGTAACACCTGGGCTATCAGCCCCGACCCTGCCCCTCAGTGCAGTCCCCAGGCTCCAGGGCTTCCGGCCCCACTTGGAGAAGGGCCTGATTCTCAAGCTGAGTAGCGACATGTTTTTGTTTTGTCTGTAAAAATGAATAGTGTTGAGGGAACATTTTCGCAGGCTGTGGAAGCCAACGGGGCCAGACACCAGAACAGCAGTTTTCAGATGGCTCTTAGCAGAAACGCTGCTATTAGGGAAAAAAAGAAGAAATACTGCAATCTATTACGGGGAAAACACACGTGGGGTACTCAGTTTGGGGATGCTTGTTTCAAAATTCTGTATCATGATAAGTTTATTCTGAGTCTTGGGAAAACATCAACATTTAGTAATAGCGAAGTCAATTTAAAGAAAGGACAGTGAGCCACAAAGACATTTTAAAATATAAAAGAGAAGGCTGTTATTTTATTAGTTCAGGAAAAGACAATTGGATCAACAGGACAGAATAGAAAGTCTAGAAACAAAGACATGTCCTTACGGGGATTTAATGTTTGCTAAAAATATTACAAGTCAGTAAGTAGGGAAAAATGATTCAGTGTGGGGATTGCTGATTATCCAATAGGGAGAAAAAGTTGTAACCCTATGTCATATCAATCACAAAAATAAATGGGAGCTGAATTAAAGACCAGAATCATTTTTGTTGTTTGCTTTGTGTCCAACTCTTTGAGACTTCATGGACTGCCTCATGCCAGGCTTCCCTGTCCTTCACTATCTCCCAGAGTTTGCTCAAACTCATGTCCATTGAGTCAGTGATGCCATGCAACCATCTCGTCGTCCTCTGTACCCCCTCTTCTCCTTCTGCCTTCAATCTTTCCCAGCATCAGGGCCTTTTCCAATGAGTCAGCTCTTAGTATCAGGTGACCCAAGTATTGGAGCTTCAGCGCCAGTCCTTCCAGTGAATATACAGGGTTGATTTCCTTTAGGATTGACTAGTTGGATCTCCTTGCAATTCAAGGGACTCGCAAGAGTCTTCTCCAACATCACAGTTCAAAAGCATCAGTTCTTTGGTGCTCAGCCTTTTTTCTGGTCCAACTTTCACATCTATACATGACTACTGGAAAAATCATAGCTTTGACTAGATGGAACTTTGCTTGCAAAGTAATATCTCTTCTTTTTAATATGCTGTCTAGGTTTGTCATAGCTTTTCTTCCAAGGAGCAAGCATCTTTTAATTTCATGGCTGCAGTCACCATCTGCAGTGATTTTGGAGCCCAAGAAAATTTAGCCTGTCACTATTTCCATTGTTTCTCCATCTATTTGCCATGAAGTGATAGGGCTAGATACCATGATCTTAGATTTTTGGATGTTGAGTTTTAAGCCAGCTTTTTCACTCTCCTCTCACTTTCATTAAGAAGTTATTTAGTTCCTCTTCACTTTCTGCCATAAGGGTGGTGTCATCTGCATCTCTGAGGTTACTGATATTTCTCCCTGCAATCTAGATTCCAGCTTGTGCGTCATCCAGCCTGGAATTTCACATGATGTGCTCTGCTTATGAGTTAAATAAGCAGGGTGACAATATACAGCCTTGACACACTCATTTCCCAATTTTGAACCAATCCATTGTTTCATGTCTGGTTCTAACTGTTGCTTCATGACCTGCATACAGATTTCTTAGGAGGCAGGTAAGGTGGTCTAGTAGTCCCATCTCTTTAAGAATTTTCCATAGTTTGTTGTGATCCACACAGTCAAAGGCTTGAGTGTAGTCATTGAAGCCAAAGTCGGTGTTTTTCTGGAACTCTCTTGCTTTTTCTATGATTCAACAGATGTTGGCAATTTGATCTCTGGCTCCTCTGCCTTTTCTAAATCCAGCTTGCACATCTGGAAGTTCCTAGATCACATACTGTTGAGGCCTATCTTGGAGGATTTTGAGCATGACGTATGTGAAATGAGCGCAATTGTGTGGTAGTTCAAACATTCCTTGTCATTGCCCTTCTTTGGTATTGGAATGAAAACTGACCTTTTCCAGTCTTATGGCCACTGCTGAGTTTTCCAAATTTGCTGGCATATTGAGTGCAGCACTTTCTCAGCATCATCTTTTAGGATTTGAAATAGCTCAGCTGGAATTCCGTCACCTCCACTAGCTTTGTTCATAGTGATGCTTCCTAAGGCCCAGCTGACTTCACACTCCAGGTTGTTTGGCCCTAAGTGAAAGATCACACCACTGTAGTTATCTGGGTCATTAAGATATTTTTTGTATAGTTCCTCTGTGTATTCTTGAAGAACTACACACAAAAATAAGATCTAAAATAGCATTGTAGAATGCTATAAATACTTTAGGAGAAAATGTAACATACAGATGATCTTGGGGCAGAAAAGGCCTCCTACACAAGACACACACACGTGTACACTCACACAAGAAAGACAAAAAAGAGAAGTACAAAGTCTCATAATTTGATTACAACATTTGAAAAATCAAATACTTATAAATGACTAATACATGCATATGCATGTATGTGTGTGTGTGACAACAAATAACATTAAGTAACAAGTTTTGTCTTGGATAGTAAGGCAGAAGCTGGTCTCATCTGACTGGGTCCAACCCTGCTGAACAATCAATCCCCCACCAGCAATGGCAATGTTGAATTTTGTTCAACCCCAAACAGTCATGCACTGAGCATGACTAGGCTTTGCTGTTGTTGTTAACTTTTTATTTTGTATTGGGGAATAGCCGATTAACAATGTTGTAATAGTTTCAGGCAGGCAGCAAAGGGACTCAGCCATAGGTATACATGTATCCATTCTCCCCCAAACTCTCCTCCATCCAGGCTGCCATATAATATTAAGAGTTCCCTGTGCTATACAGTAAGATCTTGCTGGTTATCCATTTTAAATATATCACAGTGTATGTGTCGATCCTAAACTCCCTGTTGCTCTCCCCTATCCTTCCCCCCAGCAACCATAAATTCATTCTCTAAGTCTGTGAGTTTGTTTCTGTTTTGTACATAAGTTCATTTGTATCATCTTTTTTTAGATTCTGCATATAAGGGATGTCATGCTATATTTCTCCTTCTCTGTCTGATTTATTTCACTAAGTAGAGCTTGACTAGACTTTTGATGGGTAGATCCCTCTGGTATAATTTCAAGAGGCCCTGCCACAGCCTCTTGTCCTTTCTGCCTCTAGAGAATTCTCCTGCCTATTAGCTGATGCCCCCAAATTCTCCTTCAAAAACTTTATCCTTAAGTCAAGGCTTTGATTCTTGGCCACGCCCTCCCGTGGTCGAAGAGGGCTTTACACTCAGGCAGGAGCTTTTCTGTCCACAGGCACATCAATGCCCCTCCTCGCCCATAACTCTGTGATATAGGTGGATGCAGAAAGGTAGCTGGAGAAACAGGGAGGTTAAGTGACCTGCCCACGGTCAGACAAGGGAGCCTTGGCAGAACTGGGGGAAAACCAGAGCCAGGACAGTGGATGCTTCATTGGCTGCCTGGCCTTTGAACACCTGAGCCCCCAGGGAGTCAAAGATGCAGGAAGACCAGATGAAGGCGTCAGTTGACTTAAGAGCTGATGTCTGAAACGCCGGCCTGCTCACTCAGCGTTTGTGTTAGTGGTCACTCATTCAGTGGCGGGCGGCTCAGGGAGGAGCTAAGTCCTTTGAAGGACTCAGCCCTGCCCAGGTGCAGGCTCCCAGCCCAACCTCAGGACAGCCTGGTGTTACTGACCCATCTCTTCACTAAGTCTCAATGCCATCCTGTCCCACTCACCATAGCTGTTTCATAGTTCTTGAGATGCAATAGGGCAAACTCTTCTTCAAAACTGTCTTGCCTTATCTTGGCCCTTTGCTCTACATACACACTGTAGTGATAGTATATCAAGTCAGGATTTTGATTAACATTAAACTCATAAATTAATTAGGCAGAATTGACATTTTTATACTGTTGGATCATCCCTATCCATGAACTTGGGCTTCCCTGGGAATTTAGGGGTAAAGAATCTCCCTGCCAATGCAGGAGGCTCAGGTTCAATCCTTGGGTCAGAAAGATCCCCTGGAAGAGAAGAGGAAATGGCAACCCACTCCAGTATTCTTGCTTGGAGAATCCCACGGACAGAGGAGCCTGGTGGACTAGAGTCCATGGGGTTGCAAAGAGTCGGATTCAACTTAGTGACTAAACAACAACGATCTATGAGCTTGGCATCTCTATTTAAATTCTTCTGTTGCTCTTAATGTTGTTTTATACTGTTCTCCATTAAAACTTCACACATCTACATTTAGATTTATTCATTCTTTACATTTTCATTGCTATTGGGAAAAGTCTCCTTTTTTCAATACTCTTTTTTTATTGAGGAAGGGTTATATATATTACATATATAGACTTTAGTTATACAGTTTGATGAGTTTCAACAGTTACCCTTAGATCTGTAATAACTACCACCTCTGACAAAATGTAGAACATTTTGTTAACTCCCAAAGCTTCCCTCATGTCCTTTATTGGTCTATTTCCGCATATCCCAGAGACAACCCTTGTCTAATTTCTATCAAAAGATACCTTTTAAAAATAGATTTTAACTGTTTGTGGTTGTTCAATACATATTCTTAGAGAGTCCTAATCCACTCATTCATTTTTCAGGTGAGTTTCAGACCCTTTGCTGAGAGTGTCTTTAGAAGAGGCAGAGGAGACCTGTGCAGATGCTGGGCCTGAGGTGAAGTCTATATGCACTCTCTAGGCAAAGGCCCATGAAGCTTTTCTATAGCTTTCTGATACTGAGAAAATCACTGACTTATAACTATTGGCAAACTCACTCTACTACGTCTCAGTTCATGATCTCAGAGGAAGACAGGAATTTGGTATTATCACTGAACACCAGGCTTGTCTGCTTGTAGCCACTGACTCAGACATCTGGATCAAAATGGATCTATTCATGGAAGGTGAGTAGAGACAGAAGCAACTGCAGGCACTTGAGCTCAAGCTTCAGTTTCATCATCTGTGAAATGGAGATTATTTCAGTTTAGATTTGGTTAGGGTTTCCCTATGCCTTCCCCTCCCATTTTATCTCATCCGGTCCACAAGGTGCTTCTGTGGGAGTGGGTATTCTCCCCATTTTACAGATGATGAAACTGAGGCTTGTGAAAGTTAAGTAACTCGTGTAAGTGGCATTACAACACCCTGCTCACTGACCACATAGGGTTGCCTTAAAGGCAAGATGAGAACACAGATAGGAAAGTGCCCTGAGCAGAGTTTGCACAACTATTTTTTTAAGTGCTTTCTTTTTATTTGTTTTATTATTATTCTTAATTTTTGGCCACACCATGCAGTGTGTGAGATCTTAGTTCCCCCACCAGGGATTGAACCTGAGCCCCCTACATTGGCAGCTCCAAGTTCTAACCACTGGGCCTCCAAGGAGGTCCCAGGTTTTGCACAAGTATTGAAGAGAGTTCTGGCAGGAGGTCTCACCCCTGGTGTCCTTGCCGGCTCCCAGTCAACATGCAGAGAAGAAAAGACGGAACATCTGCCAAGCACATGTGCTTGCTGTCACTGGCATCACCCTCTGCTTGTTGTCTACCATGTGCCAGCCTTGTCCAAGGCCTCAGGCACATATTAGCTTGGCTGGGAGCTTGAAGCCCTTGCCCGCAGCCGGTGAGGCCCATGAATGGCCACTGGCCGCTGCCTCGCTGCCTCCAGCCTCTTTCCCCCTCTGCCTCCTCTCTCCCAAGCTTCAGAGCCTCCCCCTGTGTTGAGAATGTCAGGCAGGTCTGCCCCTCCCCGACCTCTCCCCTGCCCTTCCTCCCTCCGGGGACTCTGTCCCCCAGGGGTGCCTGTGTCTGGCCCTCTCTCTGGTCTTTGCTCAAAGAGTATCTCCTGACTCTGTCTCTGAGCCAGTGCTGTCCCTGGACTTCCAGCCACCTCCCACCTCCTCACTCAGCTTCACTTTTCTGTACTAAACTTCCCACTGCCTGGCACTGTGGTATATCGCTGTTCAGTCGCTCAGTCGTGTCCGACTCTTTGCAACTCCGTGGACTGCAGCACGCCAGGCCCCCCATCCATCACCAGCTCCTGGAGCTTGCTCCAACTCATGTCCATCGAGTCGGTGACGCCATCCACCCATCTCATCCTCCGTCGTCCCCTTCTCCTCCTGCCTCTGTATACTTTGCATATACCTATCTGTGAATGCCTACCTCCCACATTAGAATGTAAGATCCATGAGGGCAGGCGCCCAGCTGCGTTTGTTCGCTGTTGCCCCCACGCCTGGAACGGGGCCTGACACTGCAGGATCACTAGAAGTGCGCTGTTGAGGAGTGGCAGTGAGCTCACCACCGTCACTGAGCGCTACGGGGTGGGCCGGTCTCCATAACTACCACTTCAGGGCCCCCGTGAGTCTCATTTCCACTTAAACACCTTTGGGGGCTCTGAGGTCTATGCGCCCCCGTGGAGGCCCTCTCACACAGGGTGCACAGGGGGCGCAGTGAATGAGCTTCTTGAAAAGAACAATGACCAGCCCCTGACAGAGGCTCCACTCCAGAGCCCAGATGGGGTTGGAGCTGGCCAGTGCTAGACGTGGTCCCTTTGTGGAAACACTCATAAAGCTCCAGCATTTCTATCAGGGCGGTCATAGACCGGTCAAGTGCAGACAGTCGAACCAAAGAAAAACCAGTAAAATCAAGCAAGACCAGTGCAAAAACAAGAGATCACGTCAGTCAGACTTGAGGTCATCCTGAGAGAAACGGGGGTCCTTTGGTGGGAGAAAGAAGCATTAAAATAAAATTAAATTTCAATCAAGTATAAATATAATGGCTTTAATTCAGCTTCCAGGTCAAGTGTCATCTGAGCCAGAACGCCTTTCAGGAGGGTTTCCCAGAACAGCCTGCTGATGCCATGAGGATGGGGGCATGGGGCTGGGGCAGGCGTGTGCGCCTGTGTCAAGGGCATTCGGCTCCAGGCTCTCTGGGGCTCGAGGACGGGTGGCAGGCTCTGTTTTGTGAATGACACCTCCCTGACAAATACTAAGGATCTGCAGTGAGGGAGGTGCGGAGGGGCTGCTGGCTGCCCACCCCTCCTCAGAGCCCTCCTGCTCTTTATAGTCTGCCCTCTGAGCCACCCCTTGCTGAGGGTGGAGGAGGTGGGGGTGCCCAAGGCCCCGGTACCCCGCCTGGCCTCACTACTGCCCAGGCCTGGCCTCTGTAACCTGAGTCCCCAATCTTCCTTCCGCTCCCACACTGCTGACTATTTCCAGAATCTAGGAGTATTACTGGGCCCTCTTCCCTTGCCTTTTATTTTGTGACTTTTAATCTTGTGAAATGGGGTTAAAAAATGTGTGAGTCTACCCAGGTGAAAGTGAAAGTGTTAGTCGCTCAGTCGGGTCCAACTCTTTGCAGCCCCACCAGGCTCCTCCGTTGAAGGGGTTTCCCAGGCAAGAATACCAGAGTGGGTTGCCATGCCCTCCTCCAGGGGAATCTTCCTAACGAGTAGTCAAACCCAGGTGTCCTGTGTTGCAGTCAGATTCTTTACCGTCTGAGCCACCAGGGAAGCCCCAAACCACCCAGGTTGCACAGTGATAAAGAACCCACCTGCCAATACAGGAGACACAAGAGGTACAGGTTTGATCCCTGGGTCAGGAAGATCCCCTGGAGAAGGAAAGAGAAACCCATTCCAGTATTCTTGCCTGGGAAATCCCTGGACAGAGGAGCCTGCAGGCTACAGAGGGACACGACTGAGCACACACACATAGCACGCTCTAGTTTGCCAGGAGCAGGCCTGATGTGTGCCTGTGGTCCTGGCATGATTATTAATAGCTCCGATCAAAGTGTTCCTGTTTAAACAATATGGTCACCCTGGGTGAAAGGGTTATCAAAGGCCACCCAGAAAGAGGAAGAAGGCAGCCAAGGGCAGCCTTGAATGGGAGGGAGATTTGTCCCACCCTTGGCCCTGGCTGGGCAGATGGACGGGGTCTGATTCTCTGAGCTTCCTGTCCCTCGTGGAAAGAGCCGGGTGGGCCCAGCTTCCCCTAGCCTGCTGCCTGGGTGTCACTGAGCAGCCATGACGGGCTCAGGGCAAGGGTGGTCTGACTCTGGCCTGCAGCCCGCGTGAGAGCTGGCTCAGGAAAGGACACACTGGCTCCTGGACTCACAAGGTCTTCCTTTCTGAGAGCTTTGCCACTTGGGCATTTTCTGGGGATCCCTTTCCCCACCAACCTCCCCTCCAATCTGCCCTGAACTGCTGCAAAAGTGAAATAAAGCCTTTGGAGACCAGGTCAAGCTAGCGTTTGACTGGCAAATATAGGGTCTGGATGAGCCGGTGGGTGGACTGGAGACTTGGAGATCCTCTGAGGACCCACTTTTCAGAGAAGGAAGTGAGGTCGGGAGAGGTCACTGACCAGTGTGCCTCTGACGAGTGTCCACCGTGTGCCAGGCACTGCTTTCAGCACAGGAGGGGGACAAACACAAATGCAAATAAGAGGAAAACTGGCATCAGGATCGATGCTATAGAAACGGCTCACTCAGGATGAGGAGTGTTTGGTGGTCAGTGGTGAGTCAAGGATGGGCTTAACCTTCCAGCTGAGACGTGAATGGAGAGAAGCAGCTGGAAGAAGAGGGAGAGCCTGCTGGGCAAGGGAGCAGCCTGGCTGCTGCTCTGGGCTGGGATGAGCTCGGGGCGCTTGGTGGCTAGAAAGAAAGACCCACGTGGCTGACAGGCAGCAGTGGGGAGGAGCGGGAAGGCGTGCAGCTGGCAGAGCGTTTTGAGCCAGGGAAGGACTTGTGATATTCCTCTGGGTTAGTCAGGAGTTTGACTTGACCTCCAGGGCCGCAGGAGCCGAAGCCAGGAGACCGCTTGGGGGTTACCGTGTGTCCTGGTGGCTTGGACTACGGTGCCAGCAGAGGAGAGAGAAGAGGTCGGCCTGGAGTAGGATATGGAGGGACGGCCAAGGGGGCTCGCAGGTGGTGGGCAGGCGGCAGTAGAGAGCGAGCGGAATCCAGTGAGACCCTGCATCCGTGCCTTGCAGATTCAGCCCGCAGAGCAACGCACCGGCCACACCGCAGGCTGCACTGTCCTCAGCCAAGTCTGCGGCACTCCTGGACCATCCGTGTTCTCGCTCCTGTCCTGCAGGACTCTGCTGGCCTCCTCAACGTTCCCTCCCTTCCATGGAAGCTTCAAAGCAGAAGAAACGAACCTGGGATCCTGCTCTAGTAATGGTAGTCTCCTGAACACACAGCTCTGGGAAGTTCTGTAACAGGGCTGCCTGTTTCTCTTTCCCAAACTCCATTCACCACGGAACCCTCTTATCGACCGTGTGATTAGCCTCCTGAGGACCTGGCGGCCCCACTGACAATGCTCAGGAACACTGAGCTAACCCATCACTGCACCAACAGTCAAGCCCAAGACAGGGTGGAGGCAGGCTGGCGGGGAGAGGTGGTCCCCCAAACCATGCCCCCTCCCAAGGAGGAGAGAGCCCGGCCGACATCCCGAGTGGGGAGGGGAGCCGTGGCTCTGTGCACCCTGAAGGTGTCATGTCAGCCCTGCAGCTCCAGGCCCTTGAGGTTTCTTGGAGAAGATTCCATTGGCTTCCAACTGCATGATCTTCTCTCAGGCCCACTTGGGCTGATGGAGGCTGGAGACTCAGCTTGAGGCCATCTTGGCTGTGTCTCTACATCGCCTTGAGCAGGAGCGCCCATCTCCGAAGAAATCTAAATTGTGAGATAGACATCCTGGGGAGCAGGGTGCCTTTCAGGGGCAGCCAGGACCTGGGCCCTGCGCATTCAGATTGTTAAGACCCTCATGCGCCGGTCTAGGAAGGAAGCGGAGGTGACAGTGGAACTGGGGGCCATGGTGTCCTCTGGGTGGACTGCTTGAGCCAGCTGGGGCAGCTGAGCTGAGCCCTGCCTGCCAGCCTCTGATTTTTGCACGGTGTCCACATTTGTTCCCTTAAGCCCCTCTGGGCCCCGTCTGGTGGTGTGTGAGGACCCAGAGAAGAGGCTGCTTGGAGCAGAGGCAGTCCCCGCCCATCCTGCAGGCCTCCATCCCTCATCCAGGGCTTGGTTCCACATCCACCCTTAGGGAAAAGCAGCTCAGAGTCCCATGGCCCTGCCCTTGCTGGTTGTGAGACATCTGACAGAGAATTCAGGAAGTGCGTTCTCCAAGAAGCCAGGAGTCAGCTGTCCTGAGGCCCGGAGCCCCGGGAGCAGCAGCAAAGAGGACGCTTCAGGAGCCCCGGGCAGCCCCGGGCAGTCTCCGGGGCACCAAGCAGGCGGGGCGACGTCACTTACCTGGCTCAGAGAGTAGAGATTCAAAGAGCAAGGAAGTGGTTCCAGCAGGGCTGGAGTCGAGTCAAACCTGGGCTCGCAAGCTCTGGGACTCGGAGTGCTCCCAGGCGCCTGCGCAGGCAGCAAATTTGGCTAAAGTAGAAACTGTGGGCAGCTGGGGGGTTCCGTGGCCTCACATGGCTAAGCAGGCAACTCCTGGAGAGGGAGCTGGCACCTGTGGCTTCCAGAAGGATCTTTCTGCAGAGGCAGTGGGTGCAGGGGGACACCCTCGTGCCTGAGTGAGCCCTCCTCGCAGTCCCCGTCCTCAGCAACAGCATGTTAGCTTAGACCCCCTTGAAGGAAGCGGCACAGCAAATAAGCTGGAAATGGGGCCGATGAAGAAGCGATGGTCCCAGCTTCAAGGTGCTTCTGGATATATCCACAAATACTGTGTGACCCTGCAGAGACCATGACTCTCTCAGAGCCTCAGTTTCTAGAACCAGCAAATGGCAGTAACATTTGTCCTCATCACCACACAGAGCTCATGTGAGGATCAGATAAACAGATGTGAATGCCTCCTGCAACTTTATCAAGGACAGCATTTTCTTATTATTTAGGAGCCAGACGGCATTCAGCCCATATGTCCACAGCTTCCCTCACCCCAACCCCACCCCCAGTTTTATTAAAATCCACTCAACACTTCCCAAGGGATCATTTCACTTCTGAATTGTCCAGAAGCCTGACCTTGTTCTTTTCTTCCACTGGCTCATCTGGGGTGACTTTCCGGAAAGTGAACTTGCCCACAGATTGTAAATAAGTTCAAGGATGGAACAAGGCCAGGGGACGAGGTGGGGTGGGGTGAGGGGATTGGGTTGAACACGCTGGGAATGTGAGGACATGAAGCCTCAGGAGGTCTGTCCCTTCCTTGCAGGACTCCCTTCTGCTGCTGCATAGGGATGATGGTCTAGGGAGCCTCCGTGTAGGATCAGGACTAATTATGGTGCTCTCGGAAGTGTTTCTCAAAGTGGGTTCCCTCAAGATACTCAGCGATAACGGGCTTGCTCCCTGGTCACATCCCTTTGGGACATTTCTGAATCTTCATACTATCTTTATGTCTCCATCATTGGATGAACAGTGCATGCCTGCTCAGTCACTCAGTTGTGTCCAACTCTTTGAGACCCCATTGACTGTAGCCCGCTAGTCTCATCTGTCCATGGAAGTTTTCAGGCAAGAATGCTGGAGTGGGTTGCCATTTCCTCCTTTGACCCAGGGACCAAAGCCGTGTCTCTTGCATCTCCTGCAATGGCAGGCAGATTCTTTACCATTAAGCCACCTGGGAAGGTAGTGTGAATCTTACCTTGAAAGTGGAAGTGTTAGTTACTCAGTCCTGTCCAACTCTTTGCGACCCCATGGGCTGTAGACCACTAGGCTCCTCTCTCTATGGAATTCTTCAGGCAAGAAAACTGGAGTGGGTTGTCATTCCCTTCTCCAGGGGGTCTTCCTGACCCGGGGATCGAACCCACGTCTCCTGCATTGCAAGCAGCTTCTTTATCATCTGAGTCACCAGGGAATTCCTCATATTACCTTATCCTCTTACAAATGACCAGTGAGCATTTATCTTTTTAAAGGCCCTGAGAAACCCCACAATTAAGAAACCTACACCTCTAACTTGGTATTCCCCAAACTTACTTGGTTAGGAAACCCTAGCCTTTATTTCAGCCCAAGAATGCTGCAGGGGTGGGGGAACATCTGTGGAGGCTGTGGGGACCAGCTACAAGTACGGGATTTGACATCAACCCAGATTATTCAGGATTAGACTTGTCTGGGAAATGCAGGCCTCCGAGTCTCAGAAAGCATGTGATGCCTCCAACCGTAAGGAACTTACAGTCTGGCCAGAGACAGAACTGACCTTTCACATCAACTGTGTGGAGCTGTGTCTGGGGGCAGGGAGGCACTGGGGTGGAGGGAATGATCTCGGCAGCCTCGGCCGGCTTGAAGCAGGTTCCCCGGCCATGGAGTGAAGTCAGGCTACAGCAATGAGAATGCTGTATGCTAGCTGTCAGGCCACCAGGGACCAGGGGCCAGTGACAAGACCCTGGCCCAACAGCTATGTAGTAATGGATTTCTGCATAGAGATGGAAAGTAGTGAAGCAAGTAGAGTGTTTATTAGGAGGAAAAGGACTACAGTACACGTGGAAAGACACACAGGTGGGCTCAGAGAGAGCCACACACTTGTGGTCATTTGAATCACTTTTACGGGGCATTTCTTCCAGGTTTCCTTTGGCCAATCATCTTGCTTTACCTGGTTCTGAGTCTGTACTTGGTATATCTCGGGGTCCTTCCAATGTGTACGTGGGCATCTCTTAGCCAAGATGGATTCTAGTGAAGAGGCCTATGGGTAGGTTGACATCACTTACTATGGGGTGGTGCTCATCCTTTTTTAACCTTCAAGGAGGCTTTCTGTATGTGTACAGTTGGGAAGGTCTCCTTGACTTCAAGAATGAGGAAGATGTGGTCTTTTATCTCCTTTCTAGCCAGAGCTCAGTTTCCCTTTCCTCCTGCTACTTTGGAATATCTGTCCACAGGGGAAAGAACTCCAGCGGCTCAGTCTGGGGCCCCTCTGTCTCCCACTGGGGAGGATTTGAAGTCCTCTGGTAGACAGTGCATCCAGGACAGGGACAGGGGCTGAAGGGCGAGGGGTCTAAGGTGCAAGGGTCTGGTGGCCAGCCTGCCTCCTTTTCGAGACCTGCCTCCATGACCGAAGAGCTCTGTGAGTTTGGGCAAGTCCTCTCTGCCCTCCACCCTCTGTGTCTCTTGTTCTTATCTGAAATGGGGGATAATGATAACCATAGTTTCTGCCCCAGCCGGTGGTGCGAGGAGCTCTGAGGGCCTGCGAGGAAGTCATCAAGACATGACAGCTATTGTTTTCCTGCAAAACCTTTTTTTCTTTCTCTCCCACCTTTAGAGCAGCTGCCTCCTCCCTGGCATACTGGAGTTGGCCCACGAGGAGCAGCTGAGGGGAGGACCACTATAGAAACCAGGGCATCACCTGGTCAGGAAGCAAGTGCCAGGCTCCAGCTACTTCCAGGTCTTCTCAAACTCCCTCCTCGTGAGGCCTCACGCTTCAGGTCTGTCACTTCCTAAGAAGCAAGTATTTTGTTGAAAGAGTTTCTCACAGGCTGTCTGATATGGGTGGGGAGGGGGAGATGGAGCAGCCTCCCTGGGGCAGGTTGGCAGGCTTCAGCCCTGGCTCCCTACACACACACACACACACACACACTCACACACTCACATTCTCACACATATACCCACTCACATATAGTCTCACACACACATACATACACTCTCACACATACATACACACTCACACATACACACACACTCATGTACACATACTCACACATTCACACACACTCATACACACACTCTCTCACACACTCACACATGCACACTCACATTCACACACACACACACACTCACTTACACACACACACACCACGGGGCCCTTCCCCTTCCTGTTGACCAGTGGCCCATGGAGAAGGACACCCGAAGAGAGGTGAGAGGTGCTGCTCTTGTGGCTTCTGGTAGCTGGCACAACCCTGAGCTGGGCAAGGAGGATCTGAAGGGGCCCCAAGGCTCTGTTGACTAAAACGCTGCCATCCGCATGTTCAGAATTGTCCCGTGAGAAAGAATCCTCTGACTAAGGCCGCTGGGCTCCTAGACTGGTCCTCAGTGTGCGTACAGGCACCAGGGCGGACAGCAGGTGTGGCACAAAATCATTGCCGCCTCTGCTGGACCAACAGGCCACACAGTGGACGAGTCCTGAGAACATCACACGAGCAGCAGAGATGGTGGAAGCCCGAGGAGACAGGGCCGGGTGGAACAGCCCTGGTGGGGCTATAGGAGGTCAGCATTCCAGTTCCAGCTGTGCCATCCTTTTGAGGGTGAAAACTTGACCCTGTGGGTCAAAGGTGGGAGCCCCTCGTGGGTCAAGGGAGGCAGGAGTTGAGACCATCCCTGAGATTAGGCCGCTGGGGCCTCTCTTGGTTAACTCTCAGGTTTCTCTGGTTGTTTGGGGCCAGAAGCGCTGGGACAGTGAAGCTCCAGGGTGCTGGCTGGGGACTAGGGCAGGTGTGGGAAGCGGCTGCCACGAGAAGGTGACGGAGGCCGCGACAGTCTAAGGAAACCCAAGGCTGGCCAGCCAGGCAGCCGGGTGGGCAGGGCGTGAGGAGGCTTGGGAGACCCTGGCTGCGGCCCAGCGCCGCCACCCGCTCTGTGCTGGGTCCGGAGCCCCTTGGGGTGGCTCGGGTTTCCCGGGGTGAGCGGTGGCCTGAGGCTGGAAGCCAGTCTTGCTCGGCTCCCCTCGCTAATGTCCTGTGGGGGTGCTCTCCGCCCCGCTGGTCTCCTCCCCTCCCTGCTCTGCCAGCCCCCTCCACAGCCCCTTTTCTCTGCATCTGTCTCCCTCCCCCTCCACCTCCACAAGCAGACCTAACACCCAGTGTTTCTCGTCCTGTTCTGTCCTCACAGATGGCAGATTGCCCCGGCTCTCCCGAACTCCCCCCTCGGCCTCCAAGGGATGGCCTCGAGACACAGGGGGGCCCTGGGGCCTGGTGGGGTTGGGGGCTACTAGCTCAGTGGCGCAAGGCACCCCCAAGTGATGCGAATGTGACATACCCTGAGCTAGCCACCACAAAGAGAAACCCACCTTAGCTGAGGTTCTCCTGGGCTTGAGAGAAATCGGGCTGACTTTACTGGGAAGAGCGGGGTCAGGCTTGTGCAGAAGTAGACAGACCTTGCGAGGGTTCTTAAAGCCACAAGTCTGAGTCAGGATGTTTTGAGAGAAGGGTACCCAGGAGTGGAGCTTTTGGGGAGGAGAGTCTGGGGAGGTTTTAGGAGAGAGGTCTCTGTAGAT
This sequence comes from Antilocapra americana, assembly GCA_007570785.1. Taxonomy (NCBI): domain Eukaryota; kingdom Metazoa; phylum Chordata; class Mammalia; order Artiodactyla; family Antilocapridae; genus Antilocapra; species Antilocapra americana. The sequence goes on along the minus strand of ML661903.1, from coordinate 11,682,553 downwards.
TCCTTTTAGGAACACCCGGGGCTATATTTCAGCTTATTTTGCTCAGCTGTAAAAGGCATTCTGGGAGGTCAGTAGATTAGCTTTGAGAATTTACAAAACACCAAGGGAAAAAAATAAAATACCACCCTGTGAGGGGCTTGACCTCTGGAATAGCATCCAGTGCCTGGAGAGACCACCCTGCCTACAGCCTGCAAGGCAGGGCAGCTGCTCTTCGCCAGCTTAGCTGTTGATGGGAGCCATGATCTTGGGCAGACCATTCCTTCTCTGGGTCTCAGGGTTCCATGTAGGGTGGGGGTTAGGCCTTCCAGGCTTCCAACGATGGAGTTCCCTGTGGACCCTGAAGGGGGTCTCTGACACGGCCCTCCTAGTCACTCGTAGCCTCTGCATCTGTGTACACTATTTATGTTTTCTTCCTTTAGAATGAACTTAACTTATATAATTATTGCCCCCTTCTTCTGGTTTTTATTGTTACTTGAAGATGATCATTAAGTATCTGGGAATGAGGCCTGGCAGATGTTTGGGACTTGGAGGATTGGGATTCAGTGTTGGAGAAAGAGGGCCTGTGCCCGCTGTGGGCACTGGGCTTCCACCCTGACCTGTGTGTCCTGTGCTTCTGCCTCCTGCCCTGGTGCCCCCCGGGGCTGGCACCTGGAGGGGGAGGGGTGGCCGCTGAGACCCGCAGCTGTCTGCAGGGGCCGCCTGGAAGCAGTGTGGCCAGGCTCACAATGAGCCCTTGTGTGGAGCGAGGGTGCCGTGGAGGGCTGGGTGAGAAGCCTGCAGTCTTGGGCACAGCATCCCAAGCAGGAAGTAAAGCCTAATGACCATGGGCATCAGGGACCTTTGAGGCCCGTCTCAGAGTTCTCCTCATCTAGGCAAACTCTTTTTGAGAAAAGAAGAGGAAGAGGAAGGAGGAGGAGGAGGGGAGGAGGAAGGCAACCCTTCCTTAGTTCTGAACGTTAACTGGGACTGTTTTCTCTGACTCTCTTAGTTCAGATCAGGCGGCTTATAATTCTCTACCATTTTGCATTTAGTCGTTTCGGAGCTTTGTCCATTGGTTCCCAGACAGGATGTGATCTCTCTGGGGAGCTTCATTCCCCTACCTATATGAGACACAGAGGAGCCCCTTCTAGAAGTACTGGGGGGTAGGGGTATGTCCATGGATCTGATGGTTCCACACGTGCACTTTCCACCCCCCTGCACTCCACCCCTCAGCTCCTGGCAGTGAACTGGTGTGTCCTGCTCCCACTCCACCCCTCGCTCCCTGTTCAATTGTTCTCAGTATTCATATTTTCTTTGTGCCATTTGCTTTTTCTCTCCTCTGCCAGCCTCTGGATGGAAATCAAACACAGAGAGGAATTCCCTTGGTTACATCTATTCAAAACGAAAACTATTCTGCTTCTGGCCGGCACTGCTGTCCACGGCTGGTCATAAGGGCCCTGGAAGACCGTATGGGCTGCTTGACCATCCGACTTAGTCAGACACACTCAAGCAGGTTTAATCTTTGGTACCTTTTATTGCTTTCCAACGTTTTATAAAATTAGGGCCATTATACTTGACTGATTCTCTGATGCTCATTCTGTTGGCATCTCTAAAGCTGGGATGCAACTTACTTAGTTGAAGCCAGGCTCTTGCAGAGAGGGCTGCAGTCATTTCTGTTCGGCACCTGGGTACCACTTCAGAGTCTCCGCTTTGGGGTGGTTTTCTGAACTGTGTGGATAGTGTGAAGTCAAACCACAAGCCTGTATGAGGAGGGGCTTGTGGTTCAAATCCTCACTCATTTTCCTCCCTCACCTCCCCTCAGAGCCTGGGAGAACATGAAGACTCCTTGCTGTTCCCACCGTGAGGCAGGGTTATCACTTGTCACCAGTACGAAGAGCCCTCTGTGATTCTAAGAGACTCCCTGTGTGGGTTTATTTTCTTTCTCAGGGTTAATAATGTTTATCTTACAGTTCCTGATAGCATTGATAGGAAAAACATGGCTTGTGGCTTCTCTATGAACCAGGATTCCCCATCCTCTGGCCATTCCGGGGAGGAGGACAGTAACTCTGTTAGTAAACCCGTGTGGCCATGGTCACTGAGAATTCTGGGCTGTGGACCCCAGATTTGAAGGGGCAGCACCAGGCAGCCCAGGTGTTCTGAGTCTCCCCAGCACACGTGGGCTGGGTGGTTAGGAGCGAGTCTCACCAGACAAGACGTACAGGGGCTGGCCAGAGAGCGAGGCTGGGCATGAGAGTCTGGAAATCCTGGAGACTGAGGTGGCTCAGGATGAAGTGAACAGGATGAGTGGGAAGAGAAGTCCCATGTGTGGGCTGCATTCTTCAAAAGGAGCGGAAAGTAGAGACTTAGCTCAGCTCAGGTGAGGGGGTTTGACCAAGGTGCTGAGAAAGCCCTGAGTGCGACCTCAGTAGCCCAGTGGTGACCCAGTACCTCCTGCTTTCTCTTCTCCTTCTTGGCTTCCAAAGGCATAACCGACCCCCGGGAATGGCTCACGGCCCAGCTCCCCAGATCAAGAAGCTGACTGCCAGGTCAGGTAGTCACTGTAAATGCAGAGTGTCCCAGCTGTGCAGGGTTCCACACATTCCACCACCAAGCAGGCCCACAAATGGCTGCTTGGACTTTGGCACCAATTTCTGATGGTTCATTTGGTACAGAATCCACCTGCAATGCAGGAGACCCCACTTCAATTCTTGGTCAGGAAGATCCCCTGGAGAAGGGATAGGCTACCCACTCCAGTATTCTTGGACTTCCCTTGTGGCTCAGCTGGTAAAGAATCCGCCTGCAATGCAGGAGACCTGGGTTTGATCCCTAGGCTGGGAAGATCCCCTGGGGAAGGAAAAGGCTACACACTCCAGTATTCTGGCCTAGAGAATTCCATGGACTCCATAGTCCATGGGGTCGCAAAGAGTTGGACACGCTGAGTGACTTTCACTTTCACTTTCTTTCAGGCATTTAGAAAGCTTGAAGGGCCTCAGCACCACCATATCCTTCATAACTGGGTCTGTCCTCACTCAGCCATTGTCTTTCCAGAAGGAGGTCTTGCTCCCAGGCCCACATCTGTGAGCTCACATCCATCATGGACACACAGAAGCCTGTGGGACAGAGTTTCTCCCACTTGGTAGATTGTCTTTCCTTGGGAAAGACAAGTAAAGATTTGATTGGGCAAATTAGCACGGTCATGGGCTCGGAGCTGACTGCGGGGGCAGAAAGCAGACTTGGTAATGACTGCTACGTGCTCCTGGTCCACAGCAAGGCTCGAAAGTTGCCAGATGCTGCTGGTTCTCCCTGAAGATGCAGGCTTAGAGCCCTGGGGGATGGTCTGACTGGGGTCCCATCTCCCACATCCCCTTCCTTCCCAGCTCCAGGCAGTTGGCAGACCAGGCACCAACCTAAAGGCTGGCTGGGCTCTGAGTCCTATTTCATCTGCTGGGGGCCTCATCTCTGAGGGACTCGACTTCCCTTTGCAACCCAGAAACCCAGTGTGAAGAACAACTCTGAGTGTGTGTCTCTCTCCGTGTGTGAATAGCAGCATAGTTTGCTCTCTTCTCCTGATATCAGCATCTTCCCTTATCCTGCAATTCTGGTTTTATCTTGTGTTTCTAAAAGGCTCTGGAGGAACTGCATGTTCAGAGCAAAAGTCTGGCTTTTACTTCTCCCATCAGAGACACTTTTTCTATTAATATAAAACCTTCAGGCCCTTGGATGTGTCTGCTTTTTGGCCATGCCAAGACGGATGAAAAGCTGGCTTTGGAGGGGCTCACTGCTTTTCTTTGCTCTCACATGCTGCACAGGCAGAAGAGGCCTTGTCGTCCCTGGACCATGTCCCTGAGAAGTAATGCATCCACCTTGTTTGCCTACTGAGGCTCTCAGAGCAGAGACACTGGGGTGTATGTGGAGTCCAAGGCAGCGTGCCTGTGTCCCTGGGGAAGTAAGGCCAGGGCACAGGACACAGACCTCCCCACTTGTCTTTGTGCCGTGTGTCCGAGATGCACCCCCACAGCCCTCAGACCTCACTGGTTATGGCCCCAGAGTCAGCTCACATCCACGAAAGTGTGGAGGGGAGAATACCAGGCGCTCCCAGAAGCCCTTGCTCTGTCAGCTGGGAAAGGCTGGGTGCAGCTGGGGTCTCTAAATAAATACAGGATCCAGAGAGAACAAGAGGAGCCCCTGGGGCCCAAGTGTCCACAGCGGCGAAGGACACTGAGTAGAGACGCTGCCCGGTCTTCTGTGCTGCTCGACGGTGTCCCGGACTCTCTCCCTGCACCTTCCCTGGGCAAGACCCAGGGCTCAGTGCCTCAGCGGTCTGAGAGTGCCTGTGGTCTGAGACTGCGTCACACTGGATTTCCTAGGCTCTGGGCCTTTGCATCTGCTGTTTTCACTGAGGAGAAACAGAAGGTGGTGTCCTTGGTCAGAGGGACCTGGAGCACTGGCCAGCAGATTTTTTCGGCCCCACTTCCCACCCTAGCTTTCTTTACTGCTGGCTCCTTCTCTCCCTTCAATTCCCAGGAAGTAAGAAGAACTGAGAGTTGGGAGAACTTGGCTGAGAGCATCTTTGATCTGCGGCTGAGAAAGGACCAGGGCGGCACAGGCCTGTGGCGCCACCTAGGGGAAGCAGTGTTCCCGGGCTCACCGCTGGTGCAAGTGAGCCATACTGTAAACCAGCCCAGTTTCCGAAAATGTGGGATTCACTTGAAGAATTAACAACGAGATGGAGAGAAACGAAAAGGAGAGTCATTGTTCACTTCATAAAGATGTTTTCAATTATTTCTCAATTACAAAGGAATTCTCTTTAGAGTACCTTTAAAAATGTATGCTCCTATATTTAAGTTATTCAACTTAGTAGTTCAATTCAGTCACTCAGTCACATCTGACTCTTTGCAACCCCATGGACTGTAGCATGCCAGGCTTCCCTGTCCATCACCAACTCCTGGCACTTGCTCAAACTCATGTCCATTGAGTCAGTGATGCCATCCAACCATCTCATCCTCTGTCGTCCCCTTCTCTTCCCGCCTTCAATCCTTCCCAGCATCAGGGTCTTTCCCAAAGAGTTGGTTCGTACCATCAGGTGGCCAAAGTATTGGAGTTTCAGCTTCAGCATCAGTCCTTCCAATGAATACTCAGGACTGATCTCTTTTAGGATGGATCTCTTTGCAGTTCAAGGGACTCTCAAGAGTCTTCTCCAGCACCACAGTTCAAAAGCATCAGTTCTTCGGTGCTCAGCTTTCTCTGTAGTCCAACTCTCACATCCATACATTACTGGAAAAACCATAGCTTTGACTAGATGAACCTTTGTTGGTAATGTCTCTGCTTTTTAATATGCTGTCTAGATTGGTCATAGCTTTTCTTCCAAGGAGTAAGCATCTTTTAATTTCATGGCTGCAGTCACCATCTGCAGTGATTTTAGAGCCCCTCAAATAAAGTCTCTCACTGTTTCCATTGTTTCCCCATCTATTTGCCATGAAGTGATGGGACTGGATGACATGATCTTAGTTTTCTGAATGCTGAATTTTAAGCCAACTTTTTCACTCTCCTCTTTCACTTTGTAAGGAGTTTATAATTTTTTTCCCATGATGGTAGAAAAGCTGGCATTTATTATGAAAAATGATAAAACTTATCAAAGAATGAGATCATGCTAAAAGGGCAACACAGACATATTTGGCTTTATAAATTCTTATTCTCATTTAAATTTTAAGTCATAAAAATGAAAACCTAATAGTGTTAAGTGTTCGTCGCTCAGTCATGTCTGATTCTTTTGCGACCCCATGGACTATAGCATCTGTCCATGGGATTCTCCAGGCAAAAATACTGGGGTGGGTTGCCATTTCCTTCTCCAGGGGATCTTCCTGACTCAGGGATAGAATTTTAAGTCATAAAAATGCAAACCTAATAGTGTTAACACAAGGGAAATCTGTTCTTTTTTGAGTCACTTTAGAATGGAGGCCATTAGTCCTTTTTTTCCACCTTTTTAAAGTTGAGGTATAGAAGTAAACAGCAACCCACCCCAGTAGTCTTGCCTGGAGAATCCCATGGACAGCAGAGCCTGTTGGGCTAGTCCATGGGATCAAAGTGTGGACGCGACTGAGCGACTCACACACACACACTTATGTATGATGTTCCTAAGTTTTGGGTGTACAACCGCAATTCACAGTTTTAAAGGTTACACTCCATTCATAGTTATTATAAACTATTTGCAGTCCTCCCTGTGTTGCACGTCTCCTTGTCGCTTACTCGTCTCACACACGGCAGTTTTCACCTGTTAGCCCCCTGCCCCTATTTGTCCCTCCCCCCTTCCCTCTCTCTTCCGGCCATCACTAGTTTGTTCTCTGTATCTGAGTCTGTTTCTTTTTTGCTATATTCATTAATTTGTTGTATTTTTTAGATTCTACATATAAGCGATACTATACAGTATCCATCTTTCTCTGACTTATTTAGTCTAAACTAATACCCTCCCAGTCCACCCATGTTGTTGCAAGTGGCAAAATTTCAATCCTTTTTTTCTGAGTAGTATCCCATTGTATATATACACACACACCACTTCTTTATCCATTCATCTCTTGATGAACATTTAGGTTGCTTCTGTATCTTCCTGGAGAAGCAAATGGCAGTATTCTTGCCTGGGAAATCCCATGGACAGAGGAGGCTGGCGGGCTACAGTCCATGGGGTAGCAGAGTCAGACATGACTGAGCAATAAACACTTTCTTGGCAATTGTAAATAATGCTGTTATGAACACTGGGGTATATATATCTTTTCAAATTAAGTGTTTTTGGTTTTTTTAGGTAGGTACTTATGTGTGGAATTGCTGGGTCATATGGTAGTTCTATCTTTAGTTTTTTGAGAACTGTTCTCCATAGTGGCTGCACCAATTTACGTTCCTACCAAAAGTGTTGGAGGGATCTCTCTTCTTTACATATTCCCCATTCATTATTTGTGTTCTTTTTGATGATAATCATCCCGACAAGTATGAGGTGATACCTCATAGTGGTTTTAATTTGCATTCCTCTGATGATTAACAGTGTTGAGCATCTTTTGTTGGCCCCCTGTGTGTCTTCTTTGAAAAATATGTCTATTCCCATCTTCTGTTCATTTTCTTTTTATGTTGAGTTGTATGAGCTGTTTATGTGTTTTGGAATATTAACCCGTTATTGGTCTTATCATTTGGAAATATTTCCTCCCATTCTGTAAGTTATCTTTTTGTTTTGTCAATGGTGAGGCCACCAGTTCTTGATTAAATCCCACTTAAAACTACCAATGACTTTCAGATCAAGCTCCATACCAAAGCAAGGCCCCTTCAGCCAAGTGCCTGCTCAGCATCTCCGCTTGGATGTCTGGACTCCTGAACCTCCCCCCATATCTGTTCCACCTGCAGCCTTCCCGTCTCGGTGGCTGAGATGAAAAGGCCCAGGGAGTTGTCCTTGACTCCTTTCTCGACCGACCCACAGCCAATCCTGGAGGAAATAAGGCTCTATCTTCAGAACGTGACCAGAATCTGACAACTTCTCACCACTCTATTGATAACTAGATCCGAGATGCCTGGATTACTGCAATAGCATCCTATTCAAACTTCGTCCCTCTGGGTTCACTTTAATAGAAAAGTCTGAGAAGTCCTTCAAACAGATGATACCTCTTCTCTCCTCAGAGGCCTGCAGTGGCTCCCATTTACCCAGAATAAAAGCCAGAGTCCCTGCAGTGATGTGTAGACCCCTACATGATATGCACCTGGGCGCTTCTCTGCTCCCCAGCCTTGCTCTCCTCTTGCTCACCCTGCTCCCACCACCCTGGCCTCCTTGTACAGCAGACACGCTCCTGTCTCAGGGCCAAGTGCTGGCTGTTTCCCCTACTCTTCTTGGGGACCTGTCATTTCCTTCAAGTGTTTGCTTATCTCTGGAGCACCCAACAAGTCCACCCTGACCAACTATTCAATAACCTTCAAATCCAACAGTCACACTCAACAACATTTGCTCAGCTCTCTAGAACTTCCAGCGAAGTCACTGCAATGTACTTTGGTTAATTAAAGCTAGGGTGCCACCCAGTTTCCTTAGTATAGTCCCAGCTTATACTTGTCATCCCAGGGTAATTATTAAGTGTCCTCATTCACGTCTCAGAAATGACCTGGTTTGGATAACAAATTCTATGGTCGTCCTAGGGAGAGCTTCATGCTTTTGGCTTTCTCTCCCAACTCTTCTCTACCACATGTAATTAGTTATGTGCCAAGTAAACTGCCCACAGTCGCTCTGATCCTTAGTGCCAGGCAACAAGTACCATTAGCATCACCCCGTTTTTCACCCCTTCTTACTTGAAAACACACAGGTGCAGAGGTGTGCACGAGGCACACAGCCACATCTGTGGCCATCTGTGGAGACAGAAGAGGTAAACTACGTGAGGGCAGCTACTTGCTACTTGTTCTACGTTGGTGTGACGCCGAGAAATTCTCCCGTGCTTTCAGTCATTCCCACCTACCTGTCCCTCCCTCCATCCATCCATCCCTTCCACATTACTGTGCATCTATCTAGCCGGTGCTGGGCACTGAGATGGCCATACGATGTCCTCACCCACTTGAAATTCACAATTTAACAAGGGAGATAGACAACGAACAGGCTAATCAATGAAGGCAAGCACAGGAGAATTTCATAAAGGTCTGAGGAAAGGCGCTCAGGGGGAACAGAGAATTCCTGCCTTAGGAGAGCACATCTGAGACTGGACGGACAAGTGGGGAGTCATGTCCTGGGAAGGCACGGAAACGGCGCTGCAGACAGAGGGCATCTGCCACGACCCTGAGGAGGAGCGAGCCTGGCCTGTGAGGAGCCCACAGAAAAGCAACGTGCGTGGAGCACAAGAGCCAGAGGAGCAGTCTGAGCTAGCTGAGAGGGGAGTGGAGGCCACATCACCTCAAGGGTCGGGGGCTCCCAGGAGCAGGCTTTGTAGGTAAGAAGGCTGGATTGTATTCCAAGTGTGACAGACATCTGCCCGGGCTTTAGAGGAGGGTGACCTAACTAGTGTTTTTAAAAGATGCCCTGGTGACTTCTTAGAAAATGATTGAAGAGGGGCCAGAATGGAGGTAGGCTCACGTGAAACGGGCAAGAGATTCTGGTAGCCCGGAGCCAAGTGGTGAAGGAGGAGATGAGAAGAGAAGTGGATGGATTTGAGATACATTCTGAGAGAACTAATAAAACCTGCTGTTGGGCTAGATATGAGGGCTGAGGGAGAGGGTGGAATCGAGGAAGTCCCCAGAATCTTGACTGGACTTACTGGAACTGAGGCTGGAAGGACTTGGAGGAGGAGTTGGTTTAGTGAGAAAAGTGTCTGGAGGGCAGGAGTCTGGAGCAAGGCGAGAACAGCATTGGTGGGGTGAGCCTCGTGACCCAGGCTGGGGTCACCATGGGCAGCAGAGGTTTAGCAGCAGAACAACTGCCAAAACAGAACAATGGGACAGTCACCTGCATCCTACCTTGGAGAGGTCAAAGATGAAGATAGGAAAATTTCACTAGATTAAGCAACGTGAAGGGGGCTGGTGACATTCACAAGATCAGTGAAGTGGTGGAGGCAATGCCAGGTTAACACGGTTTGAAGAATGAGTAAGTTCAATCAGTTTGGTCGCTCAGTCGTGTCTGACTCTTTGCAATGCCACGAATCTCAGCACGCCAGGCCTCCCTGTCCATCACCAACTCCCGGAGTCCACCCAAACCCATGTCCATCGAGTCGGTGATGCCATCCAGCCATCTCATCCTCTGTCATCCTCGTCTCCTCTTGCCTCCAATCCTTCCCAGCATCAGGGTTTTTTCCAATGAGTCAACTCTTCGCATGAGGTGGCCAAAGTACTGGAGTTTCAGCTTCAACATCAGTCCTTCCAATGAACACTCAGGATTGATCTCTTTTAGGATGGACTGGTTGGATCTTCTTTCAGTCCAAGGGACTTTTATGTTAAATGTATTTTATCTCAATTAAAAATTTAGAAAAATACAAGAAATGACAAGAAAGGATTAGCTGAAATTAAGGCAGTATTTATTCAATTTCCCTGCAATCATATTATTTAAGGCATAAGTGATGGTTATTTGGCAAGAATACAATTCCTTTTAAGGCCTACTCTAGTTGGATTTCAGTTCGGAAATGCCGCATATTTGATACAAATACGAGAGAATGTATTCTGGCATGGGCTCTTGTTTATGATAAATGTGTTGTTCCTTCACCATTCCTTACCCAAACCCAGTCACTCTCAGTGCAGAGCATGGCTGGTTTTGCATCTGCTCTGAGGGTCACCTGGTTTACTGTGGCCTGGTCAAATCATGTGAGCATGGATCAGAGTAGGCTTCCTGCTTTCCTCAGGCTGTGTTCTCAATGATGACCGCAATTCCTTGGCCACCTCCAATGCAGGCTGATCCTACAGCATATTTTCCACCCCGGCGCCTGAGAAAGAAAGCAGTGACTGAAATCTACTTGAATAAAGAATGTATGGAATTAGATAATCAATTAAATAGAATTTATAATGGTCACATTTGCATTATTCATGCTCGTTCAGCTCATCAGCTCAATGTTTTCTCCAGTCCTCAAAATTGGGTAAAAGAGGAGAATGAGTATTCTTATTTTAAAAAGTGTAGTAACACAGAAGACAGAGGTAGAAACAAACATAAAACAGGAGGTAATTTGGATGGACTGGAAGTTGAAGAAGGGGAGTAAATATTAATATTCAGCCTCCTTGATTTATCTGTTTTAGATTTTTATGGACCTTAGAATAAGTATAATTACTGAAGTTTGTCTGTATGAAAGGTCAGATAGTTTAGAAACATTTCATGTCCCTTTCATAAAAATTAAGACTCCTTCAAAGTACCATCTACTCTAATTCTTCAGTCCTGACAGAATGACCTTGAGAAACCATCCAGGAATTATTTTTTGTGCAATCAATCACTCATTTCAACCCAATTATTAAGTGAAACAGGATCTTATTTGCCCTAATGTCACAGGGAGCCAGACTGATTTTCAAGCCTGGCACATTTGGTTTTGTTTGCAATTTTCCTGCTAACAGAACAAAATGGTCCAAAATACAACACAGTGCAGAAGGAGAAGCTCTTCTGTTAAAACTGCAAAGCATCAGATGCACAGAAGGATCCTCCTGGAACCCTGGCAGCAGTGAAGGAGAAACTTAGGCCGGTTTGCTCAGGTTTCTAAATTACAGCCTCTTGATCAGCACTCTGTTTTCTGAAATAACTGTGTCTTACTCCTGTAACGAGCACTAGAACCCAAGTGCCCTGAGACGCAGGGCCTCAGTATGGACCACCTGCTGCGTGCCCGCAGCAGGGCTGGGGCCACATGGACACTGGGCCCTCGGTGAATACGTGCCAAGCGGCTCTGCTGCACTTGTGGGGAAGAGCGAGCATCAGAAGGGTAGAGGCGCCAACAATCAACTGCGTCACCAGTAAGGTCTGTAAAAAAGGGGTGCTCAAATCACTGGGAGAAAAGCAGGGCAAGGGCCTATGAGGAAGACCAGAAAATGTTGGATTGTTCTGGGGAAACCTAAATTCATGCATTTACACAAACGACAGCAAATCTGAAAAGCAACAATTTCTAGCACATACCTCAATTCATGAACCAGGTGTGCAGTAATTCTTGACCCAGATCCTGCTAATGGGTGACCCAAAGCAATGGCCCCTCCATTCACATTTGTCTTACTTGGGTCAAGATTCAAACTCTTTACAACTGCCAAGCACTGAGGAGCAAAAGCTTCATTCACCTTTAAAACAATCAAAACACTTAATAAAAATCCTTATTCACAAACTTATTTTTAACTGAGAATTGTCTAATCATATTGATGACTAACTTTCTTGTTTTTTTCCCTACTTAAATTACCTTGCAAGGTTATTTTATCTTCAATCATTCTTCATAAAGATAACAGGTTTGAAAGTGGGTATATTTACTAAGCAATACTTTAAGTGGTAACGCATCCCTTAGAGCAGCGTTTCCCAACCTTTTTGGTACCAGGGGCCAGTTTCATGGACTGGAGGTAGGGGTGGGGATGATTTGGGGATGATTCAAGTGCATTACATTTACTGTGCACTTTACTTCTAGGATTATTACATCAGCTCCACCACAGATCATTCAACATTAGATCTTGGAGGTTGGGGACCTCTGCCTTAAAGGAATCCTCAATGATATTATATATGGATTCTGAACCAGAAGCAATGGGGTACAGTAGAAAATCCACAGGTTCTGGAGCCAGATGGATAGTTCAAATCTTGGCTGTATGCATGTTCTTTAAATTCTCTTGACACTCAACTTTCCTCACTGGTAAAATGTGACTGTTCTATCATCTTAAGAGTTATTGTTAATGTTACATGAAATCATGGGTCTTAAGTGCTTAGCGTATTATCTGACACAGCAAATATTCAATAAATAGCTGCTCTTATTATTACTACTAACCCATATTACTAGCCATACTTCCAAGAAGAAACTGACCGACAACAGAGAATAAACCGTCAGCACCAGACACACCTGAGAGGAACGGTCGCCACGCTGAGACATGGCCAGGACTGAAGGGTATTGGACTGCTGTGTCGCACTTACCGAGCCTGGCGAGGGCATCACCTTACTTCATGTTCACAGAACTACATTTTCATGTGATCTTAGCAGGGAATTTTATAGAGAAGGAAACTGATTTTTAAAAAGGCGGCTTTTCCAGGGCTGGGATAAAAATCCACCCTCGTGTTCTTCCCACTGTGTTTTGTGCTCTCCCAAGATGGTGCTTTACGTGTCCTTAGATCCCACATTTATTTTTCCATTTTATATAGTTATGAGGTACTGAGAGACCTACAGTATGTTGTGAAAATAGGCTTTTGAACCCAGGAAAAACTACCTCATGATCATCAGAAGTCTCAAAGACAATCACCTCAGGGTATGGAGAGGTACGTCCTTGAGTGTTTACACATCCATAAATGCTGATGAACAGCTCTACAGAGATGACATATTTCAAGAGGTTTAAGTGTGAAATCTGAAGTCAGAACTTTAGCATTACTTATTTGCTAATACAAATATGGTAATTAAGCAGCTTAATTACCTAAAATTTTCAAATACTTCCCAAATGCTGAATGTATATAATTCGTCTTTAAACATATTCTAATCCTTTCTTTTAATTGTACTAAACATTTAAGAAGCTTTTGTTCTAAACTAACATTAAAGAAATCACTCTCCCAATAAATCTAAGTTTCCAATGCCAAAAATTATGACAGATGCATTCCAAATCAACCCATAACTTCAGTGTAAAAGTCAAACATAAGTTTTGAGGTTGGAGGTGGCTGTTAACTTGGCAGGAGTATAAGAAACTTAGATTTGGGATCAGATTATTGTTTTCCTGTTAGGTCAATTTTTTTTTACCTGTATTTTTCCAATTTAATCCATAAAATAAAGTTATTTATTTCTCACCCACCTTAACTAACTTTCAATTCAGTTCAATAGGCACATTAATAGTCTAAAATGTATTAACAGCAGAATCTTACAACGTCATAAAAAGTACCCAAGAATTATACTTTAGTAGAGAAAGAAAGGCTCTTTGAATTATTCAAATATATATAAAGCATTTTAATCAGGTAGGGCCTGATTATATGCCAACACAGGCATGCAATGAAAGTAATACTTGTTTAGATTCATATCATTTGGCAAGTTTAAAGGTACTTAAACAAAAAGACCTATAAAAATAAAACTAAAGCCATCTATGCTATAGAAGTTGATGGTTTATTCCATGTTGTGAAAAATGTAGAACACTCACTTCTACCAAATCCATATCTTGAAGACTCAGTCCTGTCTTCTTCAGTGCCCCATTGATAGCAGGGACAGGACCTATATAAGAACAAAAACCAATTTCATCTTGTAAATATCAAATTTCTCCTTTCTTACTTACTTACTTACAGGTAAGTAAGGAGGAAATAATGTAACAGTAACTAAAACTCTTGCTACCCTGACAGCACACAGTATTAAATGATAAGACAGTAAAGAACAGAAAATGGTACAAGGATGAAAACCTATTTATGCAAATTGTAGATGAGAGACTTAACATGAAAAATGCTACCATAAATAACTTTAAGAGTTCAAACAGCCACAGGAGGCATATGAGGTTTTGTACAGATGATTTGTTAAAACGTGTCTTATTTTTTTTAACTTTAGTTTTTAAAGAAATTTTTGTCCACTCCATGCAACTGGCACAGGGATCTTAGTTCCCTGAAGAGGGATCAAAACCAGGGCGCAGCAGCGAAAGCACCAAGTCCTAACTACTGGACCGCCAGGGGATCCCCATGTATAGATGGTTCTTGATACCAAATGCCAAGGCACACTCAGTACTCTCCTGGAATACAAATCATGTACATCCCCAGTAGACAGGGGACTGTGGCTACGCTCTGAATTTTCAGGCCCATTTTGGACAAAAGGCAAGAAACAGCACTGGTATTTCTACATGAGCACAGCAAGATAAAAAGCTACCAGGCACTGCAGGGAAAAGATAGCTAAAGCAAGGAGATGTTTGTAACTCCAAGAGTAGGCAGAGGTTTGAGATAAAACATAACTCTCACTGAAGAAATGCAAATCCACCTTAGAAAACTTTAGAAATAAATTCTAAGTCCCAGATTTCTGACGATCACTAATGACAGTTCAGTTTTGTTGTTCAGTCATTAAGTCATGTCTGACCCTTTGCGACCCCATGGACTCAGCACACCTGCTTCTCTCTCCTTCATTATCTCCTGGAGTTTGCTCAAATTTATGTTCATTGAGTCAGTGATGCTATCTAACTATCTCATCTTCTGCTGCCCTTCTCCTTCTGCCCTCAATCTTTCCCAGCTTCAGGGTCTTTTCCACTGAGTCAGCTCTTTACACCAGGAGGCCAAAGTATTGGAGCTTATTTTTAATATTGCTCATAATTTTAAGTAAATTTATATTTCTTTCCAAGATATAAAAAATCTGGCTAGGGATGATTACCTACTTCTCTATCTGCCCTTACAGAATAAAACTTCCATAAACATCTAAAAAGAAAAACATGTGGTGTTTTGTTGAATCAAGTGGTCAAACATTTTACAACAAGCTTCACAAACATATGTAAAGTAAAATGGGAAATCAGTCTTCACAAGAAAAGCATAACACAATCTAAATATAATAATTAATTTGGTCACCTGGTTAAAAGTTTCTTGGACAACTGTCACTTGATTGGTAGGGCTACCAATAAACGCTTTCCAATTTAAAGCATCAGTCCTATATGGGCTCCCGATTTAATACAGAATCTAATTCCAGGTTCTCTTTGTATCTTTAAGATATGAATATGGATGGATAGTCAATAGCAGAGCATCAATGTATCCAGTGTGGTCAGGGGATGCAGTACCCACAAGTGTGAAAGCTACACAGAACTAAAAGCTGAGGCTGTAAAACCATTGTTCACACCTCCCTGCCTCATACTCCTAGTCAGCATGACTAAATGCATTAGTATTAACTTAGAATTGTTATAGTCAATTGCAACAACAGGCTAGGCTACAAGCTAAGTTTTAAAGGACTGTTTCCCTACCACTCTGCCATTTACTGGGCCTTAGGAAGGTACAGCAGTTTTGTTGGGAAAAGGACACCTATTGTTAGTGCTGGCTCCTACCACTAATAGCTGTGTAACCTTGGGTACCTTTGGTGGCTATAAGATTCTCACCCAAAGTGCTTTGGGCTGGTCTTTCACCTGTTTCTTTTAAAGTATATCTTTCTACAAATGAAGCCCAAAAACGGGTAAAGCTTGAGCTGTCCCAGTCAAAGAGGCTCCAAGTTCCACCTACCCACCCTCTATCACTGCCACTCAAGGGGAGTTCCAGGGAGCACTGCTTCTCCATAACTGTGTCCTTCCTTGGAGCCATTAATTGTGCTTTTCAGTTCCTGGCTTTTCACCTTTTTCTGGATCTGCTAGATCCAGGTCTAGCAGGTGGGGAGGACACCTACCGGACAGGGCTAAGCATTGCTCTATGTTGAGTAACTGTAACTGGAGAACAACTATTAAGTTGGATTGATGAAGCACTCCCCACCAGATACTCAATAATCTACTCTCCCTTACTTATTCAGCTGGTGCCCTTCATGAAGTTGCCTTGTTTGGCTCCACACTACACCTGAGAGATGAGCTATCTAGGTGAGGGGGAGGACATCTCATGGTGTGGGGACATCTGACATACAGAGCTCTGTCCCAAACCTGAGGAAAAATAGAATTCGTCCACAATGGCATTTATTGTATACTACAGGGCAAATATTCAGGCCCAAGAATAGAAGGAAGAAAAACTACACTTTCTTGTTCACTGACCATGTCAACATATCAGAAACTCTTAAGAGAGGTTAAACTGAAACTAAATTAACTGCTTATCTGATCAAATAAATATGGTTAATCATCAAAACCAGCTATACACTAAAAAAAACCATATTCTGAGGTTCTACCTGGACCTACTGGACGAAACAAAATCTTGAGGTGGCAGCATGTGAGACAGCAAAAGGAACGCAGACGTATAGAACAGACTCGTGGACTCTGTGGATGAGGGCAGGGGTGGGATGATTTGGGAGAATGGCATTGAAACATGTTAAGTATCAGATGTGAAATCAATCGCCAGCCCAGGATTGATGCTCGGGGCTGCTGCACCGAGATTTCCCGGGGGGAGGGAGTCGGGAGGGAGGAGGGAGGGGGGTTCTGGAGGGGGAGCATATGTACACCCATGGCGATATCATGTCATTGTATGGCAAAACCAATAAAAAAAAAAATCTTGAGGTGGAATGGGGTTGTGGTTAGATTTTGATCATCATTTGGGGTTGGGAACTACTGCCATAGACACCAAAATGATAAATGCCATACCAGTACACAGATGTTTCATTTTTTAAGCTACCTTTCATTTCTAAGACAAAAGTTGTACTTTGTTGACAGTGGGTAGCTGAAAGTAAGTTTTTAAGACCATAATGAAGAATAAACAAATGATTTAAACAGATGGTTGCAAAGCGTGCAGTTCTGGTTGACATCATTTACAACACAGTGAAAAATGACAAGGTATGGACATGCCAGCTTTCTTTCTGAGGAATTCTGTACAGAGATACATCTTTCAAGGACATGGCAACAAACATGGCTGGTATTTAGTCCCAAATCAACATAATTGATTTTTATCTGAGTAGCACCTACAGGCTTACACTGAAGGACTTCTGAGAAGGCAAGCTGGAAACAGGTGATCTCCCTTTTAATCTCAGGACCTACTTCAAAAACCAATTCAGTTAGTCAAAAAAGGCCTAGGTATATAGGAAAATCTCCAGCTCATCAAAAATCTCAATCTATAACCCAGGACAGGCTTTTCTTGGGGTGTGAAGGTACAGGTGGGATAGGTCAAAGCCAATTTTATTTTTGTGAGGCACATAAGTGGCTCCTTGTCTCCCCAGAGAATGATGCAGGAACTATTAAAATTCAGCATTATCTACAGTTCCTACGAGTGTATCCAGCAAAAAAGCTTTTTGTTTTCCTTCTGATTCATATTTTTGGAGCCAAGACTATACATATTTGTAGGGAGTTTCAAACTTTCTCCTGCTAGTATTTTGCCAATTGAGATGCATTGTTTAGAATTCTTCATTTTCCTATTATGTCATAGGCAGGCCAGGTGCATTATTTCTTTGACTTCCTGAGGCAACAGAAGGAAAAGAGCACTGGGACAAGAGACTTGGATTCACATCCCCATTTCATCACTTATTGCTTTTGAACTTTACAAGACCATCCCCCTAAGCCTCAGTTTTTCTATTCACAAAGAAATCTCATTTAATAGGGTTGTGGGAAGATCAAATGAGCTACATGTAAAATTATGTGTAAAACACCCAGCAGGGTCTGTATCTTCTTTACTTCATTCCATGATCTCTCCCATCTCCCATTTTTGTCTACCTTGTCATTACCTTGTAATGCTTCTCTGTTGTTTACTATGTGTTAATTTTATATATCTTAAATGGACAACATGACATGACTACTGCCCACAAGGAGTTTACATGGTCTTGGTCTTCCCATTGTGCCAGGCATAGTTTTTCATAAAGATGGGTTGCTTAAATGACTGATGACTAATTTCCTTTTCTCCATAAGTGACCTGGATGTAGCTACTGTTCCAGGAATCTGAATGCCAAAGAAGATTTATCTCCAGAAACATAACAGAACCAATTTGTATCACTACAAACTTACCAATACCCATGATAGTGGGATCACATCCAGACACAAAATAGCCTACAATTCTTGCCAGTGGTGTGAAGTTATGTTTTTTAACAGCATCTTCACTAGCTATGATAACAGCTCCAGCACCATCGGAAACTCCCTTGGAAACAAAAATAGATGATTAACTAGAGGGTAAAAGAACATAGTTAATCAAGCCTTTGAGCTATGGCAACATATAGGAAGCAGCCCCATCATCTGGAACACAACAAATAGTACTAGTGATAAACTGCTGGATTAGAGAGATTGTCTCAGGCACAGAATACAACCTCACTAAGGGAAACAGGAAAGAATGTCAAGGAAAACCTTATATCCAGATGTGAGTAGATTTAAGAAGAAATCTGATGAGGTGCATACATGAGGAAGAAAAAGTAAAATAATAACCCAGGCAGATTTCACTGTACAGCACACGGAACTAGGCTCAATGTTACGTGGCAACCCAGAGGGGAGGGGGGTTTGGGGGAGAAGGGATACATGTGTATGAACGGCTGAGTCCCTTTGCTGTTCACCTGAAACTACCTCAACATTGTTTGCTAGCTGGCTATAGCCCAGTACAAACTAAAAAATTAAAAAAAAACACAACAAACAGATTTCCTTCTAAAATTCTGAAAAAACTAAGAAATTGGCAGAGTATTATATAAGGGCCCCCTAATTTATTTTGGAGTATGAAAACCCAAATTAACAGAATATGAACATTACTAGCTTAGGCTAAGTAACTGAAGATCAGCATGAAAGGCATCTAAACGATATTGGCTGATCAGTTGGCAATGAACACATCAAGAAGGGCTCAAGACAAGCCCAGGTGCGACCTACCGACGCATTCCCTGCAGTCACGGTTCCTTCTTTCTTGAACACTGGAGGAAGTTTACTTAACTGCTCCATGGTTGTTTGGGGCCGAGGATGTTCATCTACTTGCATTGTCTGTTTTCCTTTCTTTGTCTTCACCTCAACTGGTGCTATCTCATTGTTAAAGTAGCCAGCATCATTAGCTAAAGTAGTAGAAAGACTATTCATAAGAATGAGGAGAAAAAAAGTACATAAACTAGAAAAATGAAATCAAATATATCCTTCAATTTAATTTCTGTTCTGTCCTTTCCTCTCAGTCTACTTTAATATACGCTTTTATTACTTACATAACTTACCTTGTCTATTGGAGGATTTAATGTACTGTCACCCATGTAGATATATTCTGCAATATTACAATTTTGACATTTTTTTGCTACAATTTTTTTATAAGGTACTGCTAGATTACTAGTGTCTGTCTGCCACCTACAGATGTAATGGCATCAAATGCATTTAATGTCCTTTTTTAATTTCTCTGGGTGAGATACAAAATAGTTTAAGAAGTTACCAAGTTGCATTAATACCAATAGTCAAGAGGAATGTGTTACACGCTTAAAATTTTACTAAGAGGATATATCTCATGTTAACTGTTTTTAGCACAATAAGAAAAAATGTTACCAAGCTGTCTATGTCACCGAGTCATCTATCACTGAAATTTAATGACAGGCAACATGAAGAAATTATATGCGCTATTACTGACACAGTTGTAAGTAAAATAGCTTATCTACATCCAACCCCATTGACTGGAGTGGACGATAGTTAACCTAAAGCTTTAGAAATAGAGTAAATCAGGAATGCATGAATGCTCAGTCACTCAGTAGTGTCCGACTCTTTGCAACCCCATGAACTGCAGCCCTCCAGGCTCCTCTATCCATGGATTTTCCTGGCAAGAATACTGGAGTGGGTGACCATTTCCTCCTCCAGGGGACCTTCCCAACCCAGAGATTGAACTCACATCTCCTGCAATGGCAGGTGACTCTTTACCACTGAGTTACTTGGGAAGCCCAAGTTAGGAATATACCACCTTCAAGTTGATGCCACTTCATAACAGGCTAACACTTTCTTTATTTGTTTTTCACAACAGTTCTGTTAGGGAAAAAGGGAAGGCAAATATTTTTACCTCTATTATTAGCACAGTGAATAAGTACTTGGTGAATAAATGAAGTCAGAAAATCTGTCTGTGGCAAAACTAGAAACAGACTAACTCTTGACCTTTAGACTCATACCCTTTCACTTAAATGTGTAACTAAAAACAGTATGACTTGGATCAGCTCCATTCCACTTATCCCTCTAAAATACTAAAATGAACTTTATCTTCACTATTTCCCTTATTTAATACCCCCTAAATAAGAGTGTCTACTCATTTATAATAGTTTAATTTTCAAAAGTCTTTTCAGAGGACTAACAAATTTCTTCAACTCTCCATACTGATAAAAGAACAGCTGTCACTTTGCCCATTTTGGACTGGCTTACCAGCAGTGTGCAGTTATACACAGGGCTCCACAACTGGGGCCTTGGGCTAGTTCTGGGTCTCTGAGGCAGGTGCAATGATTCTCAATCAGGAATGGGAGAAGGAAGTCATAAAAGGATTTCCAATGAGTCTTTCCCAAATATACCATCCCCTTCTTGTGAGTATGAGATGCCTCTTGGGGGACCACACCCTCTGCCCCAGCTGCCTCAGGGAGCTAGCACCGCCAACGGAGTGTATCATAGCCTCAGAGTCTTCTACTGACTGGTTTGGGGCAAAATTCAAGTGTCCAGATAGGACCAATTATCCACTACTTTTTAAGTAGCATTCACATACTTCAAAAGAGAAACTTCCAGTTAATTTGCAATCATTAACAGAATATTCAATATTTAATGATTAAAAACAAAGAAATAATTTTTAAAAATGTGAGTTTCAAAATGTATCATTTTAAACAATATTATTGTATGACCTTTATAATCTAAAAGGATAAAAACTTTTCCTAGTTTTCTTTCTAAAGATATTTGTAATAACCACTTTCACTGACCAGCTTTCCACCTCTGCTGTGACTGCAGGGCGAATCTGTCACAATCTTCTCTGCTTATTTGATGTTTTGCAGCAAGATTCTCTGCAGTAATTGCCATGGGCATTTGGACATGGGTATCTGTTAATCCTGTCCACAGAGTGTCTTCCAGCTATTAAAAGACATTGATAAAGTCATTTGTAAAGTATCTCTTTTGAAAGTAATATGCTAACATTTCTTTAAATAATTCACAGTTTCAATAAAAAAGGTTAAAGTAAAATGAGATTTTCTGATAAGCATTTACTATTACTATGATTTATATTTGGTTCTGAGCCATTTTCTAAAAACACCATAATAAAATACACACATTCTCCGCTCTATAACACAGGGCTCTAAGTAGGGCCAACAGTGCTAAATGTGCAGGGTGAGAACTAAGAAGCCATCCTACAATCAAAACTTAAACCCTCAAGGTTCAATTTCATAAGAAACTTCAGTTCTCATACGTTTCCCTGTAGCCACCCCTGCAAGGAAGTTATGCACGGGGTGGATAACTTTTTTCCATCCCACGCCTCCAGTGGTAGGAACAGCAGGTTCTACCAGTTACTGTGAGGCTAAAACAGCCCGGGATAGGCTGGTTTTTGTTATCCAATTAGTCAGTCTCTGATAAATGGGTCCCACCTGTTTCTTCTAGACTGCCTTGTCACCCCTTGAGTTGCTGATCTGTCTTTCCAAAGGTTTTCTCAAATATAATAGGAATCTTAACTATTATCTCATGTTATCTAAGTCTTATTCATTTCAACTTTCAAAAATGCCAGGTGAGAAACAGGGTAGACAGGATAAATCAATGATTGTGACTGGGAAAGCCTAAGAACATACAATGTTGTTGGCCCTTTGATGAGAGAAGGACAGCACACTGTCACTCTTGACAGTACTACTCAGGCAGTTCGTAAAGGACTGTTGTTTATCTGACGGACGTGGAACACTATAACCTACTTGAAGAGAATGTTTTCAGTGGTAAAGAAGAGATCTATTCAATGAAGATTGCTCCAGAAATAGAATTTCCATTAACCATGGCAAAGATTTAATTATTTGGCTTACCAGTTGTTCAGAGAGAGAGTAATTCAATCTTTACCCATCTGTTTAATCCATTACTTCCCTTCATCTCCCCAGATGTTAATTCCATTAACAGAGGTGTGCTGAGATAAAGTCTAATTTTACGTGAGTTAAAATGTCAAAATTAACAACTGCGAAATAGTTTACAGATTTCAAATAATTCATATCTTGCCAACTCCCTATTAACAGAATTGATTTAAGTTTTTTTCTCTGCCCCCAAATGGTGTTATTAAAATTACATAGCATGAGAAATAATTCTTAAAAATTTTCATGGTTCCAACCTTGAGCTCTGATCCAAGCCTAGTTCCAAAACGAATATTTCTGACACAGTAGGGAGCCTGGCTCATGCTTTCAGTTCCTCCACACAAGACAACTTCAGAGTCTCTAGCACAAATTTCCTATTTAAAAACAAACAAACACCACCATCAAAATCCTTTTATTGTGACAGAAATATGTATTAAGCAGTAAACCAATAGTAAAGCTAATAAGTACCCTTGCTTACAGTAAAACTTTCACATTACAGTGACTCACAGGGAAATAAAAGTAATTTCAAAGCAAATGCTAAAATATTCATTCCCAAGATAGAAGGAGGAGAAAAACGAGCAGACTTTTCAATCATTTATGCAGAGTAACAAATCCTACCTACATTTTGACAAGGAATGATAATTCTTAACTCAATACACATCTTGAAAACTAACAGATATTAATGTCTAGTATAAATATACAGATTGCCAGCAGATAAAGAATAAGCCCTTTAAAAAGGCAAAAGTAAAATTTATCTTATTAATCAATGAAACTGAAGTAGACCAGATTTATAAAAATTATGTTAACCTAGGGTAGTCATAAAGAGGAATCTGTTTATTCCAATTTTTTTCACTATTTACATTTCTCAGAAAAACAGCAAATAAAATTCCTCCAAGAGTCCAATGTTTAAAATGATTGCTAGGGAAATCAGTATCGCTACCTAAGGTACATTGTTACAGAAATAAATAAATGTGAAAGTAACTTGTTCATTACAGTATGTTTTACCTTCATTTTATTTTGTAATAAAATATGAAGACTTTGAAAACATGAAGACATTGATAAATTAAATTTTACTGTATCCCTTTTCCCTATGCTCAAGGGAGGAGGAAATCTATTTGCCCAACTATCCCTCAAAGAGAGCTGAGAGCCAAAGAATTGATGCTTTTGAACTGTGGTGTTGGAGAAGACTCTTGAAAGTCCCTTAGACTACAAGAAGATCCAACCAGTCCATCCTAAAGGAGATTGGGCCCGGGTGTTCATTGGAAGGGCTGATGTTGAAGCTGAAACTCCAATACTTTGACCACCTCATGCGAAGAGTTGTTTCACTGGAAAAGACCCTAATGCTGGGAAGGATTGGGGGCAGGAGGAGAAGGGGATGACAGAGGATGAGATGGCTGGATGGCATCACTGACTCAATGGACATGGGTTTGGGTAGACTCCGGGAGTTGGTGATGGACAGGGAGGCCTGGCGTGCTGCAGTTCATGGGGTCGCAAAGAGTCGGACACGACTGAGTGACTGAACAGAACTGAACTGATCCCTCAAAGGGATCATACTAGTTTGCCCTTTGACCAACAGTATTATTCAGTACCTTTGTAATAAAATACATTTCTTATCATCCTCTAAACTCTCCAACTCCCTTGCTTCCTTATAGTCTTTATTCATTGTTTTGAACTGCCTTACCTGGAACTCTTGCAGACCTGGCATCAGATTCTGCCTCTACAACTTAGTAAACCTAATGCCTTTAATAATCAATTTCCTTACCTGTAAAATGGGAATAACAGTTCTTGCCTCATAGGACTGTTGTGAAAATTAAGTGAGATACTGAATGTAAATCTAGCACAGTGTCTGGCACATAGGGAACACTCAATAAAAATGAGGCATGACTAGCTTTTTAAAAACTGTGATAAAACCTACCACTCTAATCAATTCTAACTGCGCCCATCATTAAGCACATTCACATTGTTATGCAACCAACCACCATTACTTCCAGAAGTCTTAATCAGCTTTCAAACCGAAACCCTGTATCCATTAAACACTAACTCCCCATTTCCTCTTCCCCACCAGCCCCAGCCATCCCCATGCTACTTTCCGTCTCTATGACTCTGGCCACTCTAGGGACCTCATATAAGTGGACTCATACAGTATTTGTCCTTTAGTGACTGGCTTACTCCATTTAGCATAGTGTTTCCAGGGTTCATCACTAGCTTTTATGAAATGATTTTCTTGCATGTTCATAATGGATACATCAAAAAAATGATTTTCTTTCTATGAATATTTTTCCAAGAAAAATCAAAGATTGACCTCTCTTAATAAATACTATAAAATTAAAAACCTAGTGTTACACGGAAGTGAGGCATTTCCTCTACTAACTATTAATATTTTCAGAGAATTAAATAAAATGCTGCTCTTACCTGACATCCACTCACAATGGACTGGAAACCAGAGCCACAGAGCCTGTTAATAGTGATAGCTGGGATCTCTTTTGGGATTCCCACACGCAAACCAACATGTCTTGCCAAGTATATAGCATCTGAAGAACTCTGGAACAGAAGGAAAAGAAAAAGAATTGCCTCTATAAATTGAGGAAATCAAGAACAAGGACAAAATATACTAAAATGTCCACAATCTTTAAAAATTAGAAACAATATGGCTCTGAGGTAGGACATAATACATACAGGTATAACATTTTGTACAGTAAGTATTAATGATTTGAATACAAACTGTAATTTGGTTGACTGGTTTTTAAACAAACTAAGTATGAGAAATTCTTATATTAAATCTTCAGGAGAAAACAGAATTTTATAACAATCAGAGCTATTTAAAAATGGAATAGGCTATCTCAAAGTAGTATGTTCTTTAACAAAGGACGCATCGGAGACTGCGGTTTTCAACCTTGGCTGCACACTGGAATAACCAAGGATGCTTTATTAACATAGAAACACACATAAAACAAGATTATTTTTTGATCAGTAAACAAGTATGTTGTGGCTGGAGGCTCACAGGAACTGTCATTTCACTGGGAACAGCCATTCAGCAGCTGCTAATTCAGTGTACTCAGAAACTATACAAAACATAACTAGTGTGAATATTGAGAACTGACTACCATAAACAGTTGTTTGTCAATACATTCAGACGCATGCGTATTAAGTCACTTCAGTCATGTCCGACTCTTTGTGATTCTGTGTACTATAGCCCGCCAGGCTCCTGTGTCCATGGGATTCTTCATGTAAGAATACTGGAGTGGGTTGCCATGCCCTCCTCCAGGGGATCTTCCCAACCCAGGGATCAAACCCACGTCTCTTAAGTCTTCTGCATTGGCAAGCGAGTTCTTTAACATTAGTGCCACCTATGAAGCCCAATAAATTAAATAACTTAAGTGAAAAGGAAAAAATGCCTTAAAAGAAATACACTACCAAACCAAGTCAAGGAAAAACAGACAATCAAAATACACCTATAACAAATGAGCTCAGTTCAGTCGCTCAGTTGTGTCCGAACTCCTGGCAGTAGTCTCAAGGCTTCTCACCCAGTCTGGAACCACCTTATAAGCCAGAAGAACAGTGACTGGGTCTCTAGTACTGTCAGTGGCAGGGCTTCCCAGGTGGCTAGCAGTAAAGAACCCACCTGCCAATGCAGGAGATGTTAAGATGCAGGGTCGATCCCTGGGTTGGGAAGATCCCCTGGAGGAGGGCATGGCAACCCACTCTAGTACACTTGACTGGAGAATCCCATGGACAGAGGAGCCTGGTGGCCTATATAGTCCATAGGGCTGCACAGTCAGACACGACTGAAGGGACTTAGCTCACACGCACTGATGGTGGCAAAGCACTAAATGTAGAGCCTCCATCCCACCAAGGTGGGAAGAGTAAGAGCATCCCCATATCTTGACCACACTTTGAAGGCATATTCAACTTTCAATTATTGCAAACGAATGATCTATTTTGTACACTATATATAGCAAGGTAGAGGGTAAAAGAGCTTCTCATTCCT
This sequence comes from Antilocapra americana, assembly GCA_007570785.1. Lineage (NCBI taxonomy): Eukaryota > Metazoa > Chordata > Mammalia > Artiodactyla > Antilocapridae > Antilocapra > Antilocapra americana. Next base: position 11,656,394 of record ML661903.1, on the reverse strand, counting down.
TACAACAAACATTGACCAAGCTTCTACTGTGAGTAAGAAATTATAGACGATGTATCGCATTGCTTGGGCTTGCTATTCTCCTTAGTTGGCACACAGAGAGAATGAATTTACTTCAAGTAAGTCAAGGAAATTAATCTGTTATTTAAGAAGCAATGAAATGTATCCCAAGTCCCAGACAGATATGTAGTTTCCAAACATATGCTCCTTTGAATTATATATGCCATTGCTTCTGGGGTCAGGGAATTGCTTAAATTATGAATACCTTTAACTATTATTAACTAGTACACCATTATGACATGTTAAAGGAATTATTTTTAGAAACTGATAAAAAGAAAGCAACAGGAGTAAATACTTCCCTTTTGCCCTACTAACCTGAATGACATTGCCTACGACGACACTGTCAACAGTTTCAGGTGAGACTCTGCCAGCAGACAAGGCAGCCCTGGCAGCAAACTCAGCCATGTCAGTAGGTGTGAAGTCTTTCAGAAGACCTCCAAAAGCTCCAAAGGGGGTCCGCTTAGCAGCAACAATGAACACACCTATTCCAAGGAGAATTTATAGGCAATTGCAAATTAGTCAGTATCCCTAACACGCTTTAAATAATTCTCTGTGAACTTTACTATAAAGCACAATTTTCAATTAAATGACTGAAAATCTCTGTCACATAATACATAGCATGGGTCACACACACACAAGCAATCCTAAGGGTTACCATTTTGATCAATACCTACATGCTGGCACTAAGAACTGCTCGGTGGGCTACGATACAATCCCATGTTGGCTGGACAACATTTTTATAACCTGATTATTTGCTGATGACTTGTTTAAAATGGAAATGCTTCTATTTGCTGAAATATATTGCTTAGTCATAGAATAAAAGAACCTCCCAACTAAAGGTGCCTAAAGGCCAACCACTCACACTATGAACATCCTCCATACTATTTCTGACAAAAGGTCCTCTCTAACTTGTGCTAAAGGCATGCTTTATTGCTCTATTGTGTGAAGCAGTGTTGCCATGAACGGGCAACATAAACTAATAATTTTTTTCTCATACTGAGCTGGCTTAGCTTACCAAATCGTCCATCTACCAATCCCAGTTCTATCCAAATGCATCCCAAACTCAGTTTATATAGCTTCTAGAATATATGCTGCTTTGAACTGGTATTATATGTGTCACTGCTTCTAGAGTCAGAGGATGACTCAGATTACAAACTTCAAATAACTTGAACTATTGAGGTCAGGGGTGGTGGCCGAGAGGAGCTACCCCACTCCTGAGGTCAGGGGCGGCAGTTGAGAGGAGCTACCCTACGCCCGAGGTCAGGGGTGGCGGCCCAGAGAAGCCACCCCACGTCCAAGGTAAGAGGCGGCAGCCGAGAGGAGCAACCCCACACTGGAGGTCAGGGGTGGCTGCGCGGGTGCAAGAGGGCCGAGAGGAGCTACTCCACCTTCAAGGTCAGGAGGGGAGGCTGTGAGGAGATACCCCTCATCCAAGGTATGAAGCAGGCTGCTCTTTGCTGGAGCAGCCGTGAAGAGATATCCCATGTCCAAGGTAAGTGAAACCCAAGTAAGACGGTAGGTGTTGTAAGAGGGCATCAGAGGGCAGACGCACTGAAACCATAAAAACAGAAAACTAGCCAATCTGATCACACAGACCACAGCCTTGTCTAACTCAGTGAAACTAAGCCATGCCATGTGGGGCCACCCAAGATGGTCGGGTCATGGTGGAGAGGTCTGACAGAATGTGGTCCACTGGAGAAGGGAATGGCAAACCACTTCAGTATTCTTGCCTTGAGAACCCCATGAACAGTATGAAAAGGCAAAAAGATAGAACATGGAAAGAACTCCCCAGGTCAGTAGGTGCCCAATATGCTACTGGAGATCAGTGGGGAAATAACTCCAGAAAGAATGAAGGGATGGAGCCAAACCAAAAACAACACCCAGTTGTGGATGTGACTGGTGATAGAAGCAAGGTCCAATGCTGTAAAGAGCAATATTACATAGGAACCTGGAATGTTAGGTCCATGAATCAAGGCAAACTGGAAGTGGTCAAACAAGAGATGGCAAGAGTGAACGTCGACATTCTAGGAATCAGTGAACTGAGATGGACTGGAATGGGTGAATTTAACTCTGCTGCTGCTGCTAAGTCGCTTCAGTCATGTCCAACTCTGTGCGACCCCATAGACGGAAGCCCACCAGGCTCCCCCATCCCTGGGATTCTCCAGGCAAGAATACTGGAGTGGGTTGCCATTTCCTCCTCCAATGCATGAAAGTGTAAAGTGAAAGTGAAGTCGCTCAGTCGTGTCCGACTTGTAGCAATCTCATGGACTGCTGCCTAACAGGCTCCTCCATCCATGGGATTTTCCAGGCAAGAGTACTGGAGTGGGGTGCCATTGCCTTCTTCTGAATTTAACTCAGATGACCATTTTATCTACTACTGTGGGCAGGAATCCCTTAGAAGAAATGGAGTAGCCATCATGGTCAACAAAAGAGTTTGAAATGCAGTACTTGGATGCAATCTCAAAAATGACAGATTGATCTCTGTTCGTTTCCAAGGCAAACCATTCAATATCACAGTAATCCAAGCCTATGCCCCAACCAGTAACGCTGAAGAAGCTGAAGTCGAACAGTTCTATGAAGACCTACAAAACTTTTTAGAACTAACACCCCAAAAAAGATGTCCTTTTCATTATAGGGGACTGGAATGTTAAAGAAGACAGTTAGGAAACACCTGGAGTAACAGGCAAATTTGGCCTTGGAATACAAAATAAAGCAGGGCAAAGGCTAACAGAGTTTTGCCAGGAGAGTGCACTGGTCATAGAAAACATCCTCTTCCAACAACACAAGAGAAGACTCTACACATGGACATCACCAGACGGTCAACAATGAAATCAGATTGATTATATTCTCTGCAGCCAAAGATAGAGAAGCTCTATGCGGTCAGCAAAAACAAGACTGGGAGCTGACTGTGGCTCAGATCATGAACTACCTATTGCCAAATTCAGACATAAATTGAAGAAAGTAGGGAAAACCACTAGACCAGTCAGGTATGACCTAAATCAAATCCCTTATGATTATACAATGGAAGTGAGAAATAGATTTAAGGGACTGGATCTGATAGACAGAGTGCCTGATGAACTATGGATGGAGGTTCGTGACACTGTATAGGAGACAGGGATCAAGACCATCCCCAAGGAAAAGAGATGCAAAAAAGCAAAATGGCTGTCTGAGGAGGCCTTACAAATAGCTGTGAAAAGAAGAGAAGCAAAGAGCAAAGGAGAAAAGGAAAGATATTCCCATCTGAATGCAGAGTTCCAAAGAATAGCAAGGAGAGATAAGAAAGCCTTCCTCAGTGATCAATGCAAAGAAATAGAGGAAAACAACAGAATGGGAAAGACTAGAGATCTCATGAAGAAAATCAGAGATACCAAGGGAACATTTCATGCAAAGATGAGCTCGATAAAGGTCAGAAATGGTATGGACCTAAAAGAAGCAGAAGATATTAAGAAGAGGTGGCAAGAATCCAAAGAAGAACTGTTCAAAAAAGATCTTCATGACCCAGATAATAACAATGGTATGATCTCTCACCTAGAGTCAGACATCCTGGAATGTGAAGTCAAGTGGGCCTTAGGAAGCATCACTATGAACAAAGCTAGTGGAGGTGATGGAATTGCAGTTGAGCTATTTCAAATGCTGAAAGATTGATGCTGTGAAAGTGCTGCATTCAACATGCCAGCAAATTTGGAAACCTCAGCAATGGCCACAGAACTGGAAAAGGTCAGTTTTCATTCCAATCCCAAAGAAAGGCAATGCTAAAGAATGCTCAAACTACTGCACAATTGCACTCATCTCACACACTAGTAAAGTAATGCTCAAAATTCTCCAAGCCAGGCTTCAGAAATACATGAAGTGTGAACTTCCAGATGTTCAAGCTGGTTTCAGAAAAGGATCAAATTGCCAACATCTGCTGGATCATCGAAAAAGCAAGAGTTCCAGAAAAACATCTATTTCTGCTTTCTTGACTATGCCAAAGCCCTTGACTGTGTGGATCACAATAAACTGTGGAAAATTCTGAAGATGGGAATACCAGACCATCTGACCTGTCTCTTGAGAAACCTGTATGCAGGTCAGTAAGCAACAGAACTGGACATGGAACAACAGACTGGTTCCAAATAGGAAAAGGAGCACGTCAAGGCTGTATATTGTCACTCTGCTTATTTAACTTATATACAGAGTACATCATGAGAAATGCTGGGATGGAGGAAGCACGAGCTGAAATCAAGATTGCCAGGAGAAATATCAGTAACCTCAGATATGCAGACGACACCACCCTTATGGCAGAAAGTGAAGAGGAACTAAAAACCCTCTTGCTGAAAGTGAAAGAGGAGAGTGAAAAAATTGGCTTAAAGCTCAACATTCAGAAAACTAGGATCATGGCATCTGGTCCCATTACTTCATGGCAAATAGATGTGAAAACAGTGTCAGACTTTATTTTTCTGGGCTCCCAAAGCACTGCAGATGGTGATTGCAGCCATGAAATTAAAAGTCACTTACTCCTTGGAAGGAAAGTTATGACCATCCTAGACAGCATATTGAAAAGCAGAGACATTACTTTGCCAACAAAGGTCCATTTAGTCAAGGCTATGGTTTTTTCAGTAGTCATGTATGGATGTGAGAGTTGGACGATGAAGAAAGCAGAGCGCCCGAAGATTTGATGCTTTTGAACTGTGGTGTTGGAGAAGACTGTTCAAAGTCCCTTGGACTGCAAGAAGATCCAACCAGTCCATCCTAAAGGAGATCAGTCCTGGGTGTTCACTTGAAGGACTGATGCTGAAGCTACTTTGGCCATTTCATGAGAAGAGTTGACTCATTGGAAAAGACCCTAATGCTGGGAAGGATTGGGGGCAGGAGGAGAAGGGGACAACAGACGATGAGATGGCTGGATGGCATCACCAACTCGATGAACGTGGGTTTGGGTGGACTCTGGGAGTTGCTGATGGACAGGGAGGCCTGGCGTGCTGTGATTCATGGGGATGCAAAGAGTCAGACACGACTGAGAGACTGAACTCTTCAAAAGACACCATTAAAAGCACAAAAAGATAAGCCACAGACTGGGAGGGAATATCTTCAAAATACTTACTTGATAAAGGACTGTATCTAAAATATACAAAGAACTCTTCAAATTCAATTAGAAATTAATGACCCAGCTAAAAATGCATAAAAAATGTGCTCATCAAAGATACTATACAAATGGGAAATAACCATATGAAAAAAAATGCTTGACATCGTGTTATTAGGCAACTGAAAATTAAAACAACTGTGAGATTCCATCTCCCAACTAAAATTCAAAACACTGGCAACACCAAACATTGGTGTTGATGTGGAGCAAAAGAAATTCACCCACTGATTCTGGGAATGCAATATGGTACAGCCACTTTGGAAGAGAATGTGGCAGTTTCTTCCAAACCTAAAACTAAACATACGCTACCCCCATGATCCAGTAATCACACTCCTTTGTATTTTCCCCAATGAGTTGAAAACATGTCCACACAAATACCTGCACACAAATGTTTATAGCAGCTTTACTCATAACTGCCAAAACTTAGAAGCAGACAAGATGTTCTTCAGTAGATGGATAAGCTGTGGTACACTCATACAATGGAATATTACTCAGCACTAAAAAGAAATGAGGTATCAAATCATGAAAAGACATGAAAGAAACTTAAAACTCATACTGCTGGTGAAAGAAGCCAATCTGAAAAGATGACACACTATATGATTCCAATTACAGGTTATATATTATAACCTAGAAATGGCAAAATTATGGAGACTGTAAAAAGACCAGCAGTTGTTGGGGGTTGTGAGAAAGGAAAAATGAACAGGTAGAGCACAGGGAAATTTTAGGGCAGAGAACTACTCTTTATGGTACTATAATGGTAGATATATGTCATTATACATCTATCAAAACCTACAGGACTGTACAACACAGCAAGTGAAACTTAATGTAAACTATGAACTTTAGTTAAAAATAATGGATCAGTATTGGTTCATCTACTGTAACAAATGTACCACATTAATGCAAGCTGTTAATAATAGGGGATAAGGGAGTGGAATGAGTTAAATGTATGGGAATGCTTTGTCCTTTCTGTTCAACTTTTCTATAAAACTAAAAGATAAATGTACAGATTCAAGTTCAGTTAACCCCAAATTGAGTACATGCAAAATACATGCACACACTCATCCTGGTATATCACTGTCAAACTTCTCAAAACTAAAGTGAAAATCTCAAAAACCAGAAAAAAATAACATTACGTACATAGAAATTATTTGAAAGAACTCTAGCTTTTCAGAAACAATGAAGGCAAACTTCCTTTGCTTCTCCATAAATTTGCATTCATGGGTTTATTCCTTGTACTTCATAATCTAAGAAAGCGTTTTCATGTGGGAAATTCTAATGGTGAAATATGAGAAACCTACAAAATAGTGAAATATGAGAAACCTACAAAATAGTGTGTGTGTGTGTGAGAAAATGAAAGTAAAAGCAAGAATTTCCCCTTTCCTTCCATCCGGTCTGTTTCTTTGGTCCTCCCAGACTGTAAAGTTAGCAGAAGTAAGGCTAACACCAAACTAATACAATGATTTTGAATGGGGAAAATGCTATTAAGCATTTAAAAAACATATTAAAAAAAATAATCTGGCATGTGCAGGTATAAAGACTAGACAATCTAAATGATTTTTTTTTCTGTTTCATAAACTGGATACCATGGCAATAGTTATTAATATGTGATCTGATGTCAATTTTCTGTGGATGTTAAAAGGTCTAAAACCTAACAATCACTAACTAAACTAACATCTTATGTATTTTAAAAGACTCTGGAAACTCAGGGGTTAAAGATTTCCACTAAAGGCAGTGAAAAGACATATTAATCCAAGGCATAATGAGTCAGAAATGTCAAGAAAGGGCCTGGCAAGGTGGCAAATATGACCGTAGAGGAAAAAATAACACCAGAAAATTAAGAGGAATTCTGTCTTCTTTTCTATTACATTGTCAGGAAAATATTTATCCATTTAATCACAACTGCTGACAGCAATCAAAGCTAGCAAGGACAACTGCTGCTTCTGTATCGACTTCAGTTGCAGGATTAATTTGGCAGCCCACCAACATGCTTTCCAAGGTTGCACAAACACTCCCAAAGCAAAGCTAAGGAACAGTAGGAGAATTACTATTTGTTGAGGGCAACCTTCCAACCAAGTCCTTGGAGGGCTGCTAATAAAAAACTAGGGTACTGGTTCTACTGGAAGATAGAAATCTGATTAATTAACGACAATCTTTACCAAAGTCAATTTTGCTCCCATTCAAATGTGTCCTTTTCCTTACAAGAATCAGTCAAACTTTTTCTCTTACCCAATAATCCTGCAAGCACTTAGTATGTTTCCTGAGAGACGAGTGCATCTGTAATATATCCTGGTGGTGGCGGCGGTGGTGGTGGTGGTTTGGTCGCTAAGGTGTGTGCAACACTCTTGCAATCCCATGGACCGTAGCCCACCAGACTCCTCGGTCCATGGGATTTCCCAGGCAAGAATACAAGAGCGGGATGCCATTTCCTTTTCCAGGGGATCCTCCTGACCCAGGGATCGGACCCACACCTCCTGCATTGCAGGTGGTTTCTTTACCATCCAGCCAGCAGGGAAGTCCTCTAACTAACCAATAACAACCAAAACACTAACTACCATTATAGATAAACCAGTCCACCTTTCTGGACATCAGTGTCCTCAACTATAAAACAGAGAAATGGATAAAAATATGGTCACTAACTTTAACACCATAGTGAATGGTGTCCCAAAGTTATAAACTTTATACTTCCTCCATGCAGGTGTTGATGCACATTCTTTCCTGACATAGTTTTCATCAAATTTTCAAAGGGGTCTGTATTAAAAGAAAGTGGTAAGAATCACTGATAAAATAGTAAACAGAGAAATCAATAAAACTATGATTTCAAGGAAGATAGCTCATGACAATGCAGCTGTTTGGGTCTCCTGAATACCCCATCTTAAAATATATATATATATATATATATATATATATATATATATATGCTATTGTATGAAATTTGAAGTTGGAAAGAGCACTGACAAATTAAATCCTTTTGTCTCAGAATATGTATTTTCCACTGGAACTGTTCACATGTCATTTTTGGCTTGTCTGAGCTCCAGATCCCCCTAATCAACTGTCTACCTGGTATCTGCACTTGAGCACCTCAGTAAGTCTATCCCTTCCCCCGTTTTCCTCACTCCCTAAGGAGTATCATGAATTCAGTTCTTCAAACCAGAAACCTGAAGTCATTCTCGGCATTTCCTTCTCACAGACCTGCCACTCCAACCGATCACCAAGTTGTGTCAAATCTACCTCCAAATCTGTCTCAAACCATCCCTCCCCCTTTTCCCCAATCCCATTGCCCTCCACTTGAATTAAAACCATCATTTGATGTTGCCTAGATCATCAAAGTGGTCTTAAACTCTCCTCCTTGCTACACACGCAGATTCACAGTCCTGAGGAAATGGGGACAGACTGGAAATCAGATCGCATTGTTCTTCTAGGTAGGAGGCTGCTTTCTTTAGAATCCAGAATCAAACCTATCAGGTTTGATGTTTTTACAGAGCCCTCGGGGCCCTGGACCACCAGAAGCTTGCTTCTTAGGTCCTGCCAAATGTTTTCTTTCCCAAGGCCTCGATATATGAGTCTCATCTGAAGGTTCTTCAAAGGACACATAAAGACAAGTTGTCAGTCTCAAAACTTCCACTGACTATGACCATTTGCTATGAAAAGGGAATTTACATACTTAAAAAAAAAAGTAACGGCAGAATTTCTGTACTGGTGACGGCACTTTTCTGGAGTCAGAAAGAAAAGGGAAAGGGCTTAGGCAGGTTCTCCAACAGAACGCCATCATTTGCGGGGAGCGGGGGACAGGTCATTCGGGCAGAGGTTCCCCAACGACGACAAGCGAATTTTCATTCCTTCCAAGCCCTGCCCACCCTGTGACCAGGCCCGAGGCCGCCGGCTCTTCTTTCTGAAAGGCACCCCTCCACCCCAGGTCGCCTCGCGCTTAGGGGGCCCCGCCCCGGTCACGCCAACTGCTGACCTCGAACTAGGAGGGTCGCTATTGCGCGGAGAAGGGGAAGGACCTTCGAGACCAGGAGCAAGCAAAGCCGTGGTGGGCAATGCCTGTGGCCTCGCACGTAGAGTTTCTCCTAAACTCAAGTAACGCTTTCGGGTTGGTTTTTTTTTTTTTTTAATCAAGTCCCCTTTTACCGCCCAGGAGACCCCCACGTTCCTCCCTCGCCCCCACCGAGGGGCGCGAGAGGCGGGGCCGAGGCGCTCACCTCGGAGCAGGGCCATGGCTGCGGGCGAGCGGGCGGCAGCGCTCGGGTCCTCGGCGGCGACGCCCGCGGTCCTACCCACCGCGCCCGACTTTTAGCGCTCGGGGCGGTGCTAGCGAGGCTACGCCCCTGCCCTTTCCCCTACTTCGCGGGGCCAGTCCGAGCGCTCCCCTCTGGGCCCCGCGGCGCCTCTCGGCGCCACACCGGGGGAGCCAGTGGTGCCAAACACCTCACGCGGGGACAGGCTTCCCCCCAGGAAAACGTTCCCCGGGAGCGCATTCTTTCCCCCACCTCGCTCTTTTTACAGACGCCCCCTCTGTTTCGCAGTTGAGTGTTTTGACTCTCCCCTGCTCAACCTAGCCTCTGGAGCCCCTCCCTGCGCCAAGGGGATTAACGCTCCCCCACGCTCCTCACTCGCGGATTCTCCTCAACGAGTGACTCGGAGGCGCACCCGGAACAGGCTTGCGGAAGCGCCCGGCCGGAAGTCGGGTGGGCGCGGAAGGGGATTAGCCGAGCGCTCTGAGGCGGAAGGGGATTGGCCGAGCGCTCTGAGGCGGGCTGGGCGCTTGCGCAGAACAGCCCAGGGGGGAGGCCGAGGCGGACGGGCGGGTTCGGGGCGCCGGGCCTGCGGAGCGGGGTGGGGAGGTCGGAGTTGCGGGGTGTGGCGAGTGGCGGAGGGTTCGGGGTCGCCCCCGGGTCCACGATGCAGCCCCCGGGTGAGGCCGCAGTATTTTCCTTATATGATCGGGCCCCGTGGCTGGCGGCGCCGCTGGCCCGGAGCCTGAGAGGATTATGAAAACGTGTCTGGCGACATGGGGGCCAGGGACCCGGGGGCCGGGAGGTTCCGGGGAGGCAGTTAGGCTGAGGTTCGGGAGAGGGTAGGGTGGCCCCTGCCGCTCTGCGAGCCCTGGTCGATGATGACGTGACCACTGCGCAATCTGAGTTCTGGGAACTAGGTGATGGAGCGTGTTCTGAGAACGGACTGAGACCGGGCGAGCAGGGAGCGACGCGGGCGGCAGATCCCCAGCCAAGACTCGGGGAGGGCCACGCTGCCTCGGGCTTGGTTCGGTGGTTGGGGAGGGGTGGTGGGAGGCTCTGGGGTGTTCTGTGAGCTGTCTGGGAACGCCCGCCCCAAATCCTGCTTTTCAAACCCGCTCGTGGTCCTTATTTTGTATTTTTTTTTAACCCAACTTTTTTATTATGAAAACTTAGAAATAGGAAAGTGCAGAGACTTCTACGTGAATTCTCCGTATATTCATCACCCGTATTCTACAGTTGTTAACATTTTGCCATATTTGCTGTATCATGCCTTTCCATCTAAAGATACATATATATATATATATTCCCCCTCCCCCCCGCCCCATTGTCAGCCTTAGTACAGTTCAGGAATACTTTGGCTCACGTTAAAGGTGAGTATATGTTTACAGTCCTTTTATGGCAGAATTACCACATGGTCAAATGTATGAATCTTCAAGTTGGATGAGTGTCACGAGTTCTTATGCCATTGTAACCCAAATTGCTCTCAGCTTTCAAAATGTAATTAGAACATGTCCAGCATTACAGAAAAATCCCTTCATTTCTCTTATGTGCTCCCTTTGTTCCCCTTTCTTCACCATCCCTTGTTATTTGACCTTCTGGTTTATTGTTTTTTTCTGGTGCTTTGATTTTAACACATCCAGGAAATTGACGCTTGTTAATTCAGTAGGTAAATTCCAAGGCTGTTAACTTTAAATTCACTTTAAAAACTTAATATGTGTATTGGTTTTTCACAGCAGGTAAATATAGTCAGTGGAATTTGGATCGAAGCTTCTCACATACTTGATGCTATTTATTTCATCGCCATATTCTGGATGATGAATGATAGTAAAATAGAAGCTACTATCTTTGGGATTACTATTATGTAAAACAGAATAACATACAATTCATACAACATCAGACAAACCCTAATTAAGGGACATTTTGCAACCCCATGAAATAAGTAGGAGTTATTCCTTTCTTATTTTATAAGTGAGGAAGCTTAGACCCAGAGAAACCAAGTAATTTGCCAAAGCCTCAAATTTAGAAAATTGCTGAATTTGAAGTTTGAACTCTTTGATTTTCAGAAGCCCAAGGCCTGGGTTCTTTGTCCAGGGCTTACAGCATTTGGAACATAGAAATGGGGGGTACAAAAAGAGTTAGCTAAGGCATATTTTATCGAAATCAGGAAAGGAGGTGAATGCTAAGTAGTTGAAAGCTTGGTAAAGGTAACATTTGTATTTGGTGACTTGAGTTAGAAGAGTTCTCTGCTTATTTTTGCAGAGAAAGGTGGGTGGAGAAGTGAGGCAGTGAGTCATTACTAGATGCTCGCCTTTATCAACTATGGCTCCTACAGATGAAGAAGGTCACGGCACTCCAGTACTGTTGCCTGGAAAATCCCACAGACAGAGGAGCCTGGTAGGCTGCAGTCCGTGGGGTTGCAAAGAGTCTGACACGACTGAGTGACTTCACTTTCACTTTTTATTTTCATGCATTGAAGAAGGAAATAGCAACCCACTCCAGTGTTCTTTCCTGGGGAACCCCAAGGACCAGGGAGCCTGGTGGGCTGCCATCTATGGGGTTGCACAGAGTTGGACATGACTAAAGTGACTTAGGAGCAGCAGCAGCAGCAGCTCCTACAGAAAGTGATTCAAAAGACCATTTTCTTAATTCTAAGGATGGTACAGTGCTGATACCATTCTAGATACATACATATATAATGAATACCTTAGAGCATTATAACTTGATTTATATTTGACAACTAGTTCAGTTCAGTCACTTAGTCGTGTCCAACTGTGCAGCCCCATGAATCACAGCACGCCAGGCATCCCTGTCCATCACCAACTCCTGGAGTCCACCCAAACCCATGTCCATTGAGTAGGTAATGTCATCCAACCATCTTATCCTCTGTCGTCCCCTTCTCCTGCCCTCAGTCTTTCCCAGCAACAGGGTCTTTTCAAATGAGTCTCTTTGCATCAGGTGGCCAAAGTATTGGAATTTCAGCTTCAGCATTAGTCCTTCCAATGAACACCCAGGACTGATTTCTTTTAGGATGGACTGGTTGGATCTTCTTGCAGTCCAAGGGACTCTCAAGAGTCTTCTCCAAACCACAGTTCAAAAGCATCAATTCTTTGGCACTCAGCTTTCTTTATAGTCCAACTCTCACATCCATACATGACCACTGGAAAAACCATAGCCTTGACTAAATGGACCTTTGTTGACAAAGTAATGCCTCTGCTTTTCAATATTCTGTCTAGGTTGGTCATAACTTTCCTTCCAAGGAGTAAGCGTCTTTTAATTTCATGGCTGCAATCACCATCTGCAGTGATTTGGGAGCCCAGAAAAATAGTCTGACACTATTTCCACTGTTTCCCCATTTATTTGCCATGAAGTGATGGGACCAGATGCCATGATCTTAGTTTTCTGAATGTTGAGCTTTAAGCCAACTTTTTCACTCTCTTTCATTTTCATCAAGAAGCTCTTTAGTTCTTAACTTTCTGCCATAAGGGTGGTGTCATCTGCATATCTGAGGTTATTGATATTTCTCCTGGCAATCTTGATTCCAGCTTGTGGTTCCTCCAGCCCAGCATTTCTCATGATGTACTCTGTATATGTTAAATAAGCAGGGTGACAATATACAGCCTTGACGTACTCCTTTTCCTATTTGGAACCAGTCTGTTGTTTCATGTCCAGTTCTGACTATTGCTTCCTGACCTGCATGCAGATTTCTCAAGAGGCAGGTCAGGTGGTCTGGTATTCCCATCTCTTTCAGAATTTTCCACAGTTTGTTGTGATCCACACAGTCAAAGGCTTTGGCATAGTCAAGAAAGCAGAAATAGATGTTTTTCTGGAACTCACTTGCTTTTTCAATGATCCAGCAGATCTTGGCAATTTGATCTCTGGTTCCTCTGCCTTTTCTAAAACCAGCTTGAACATCTGGAAGTTCACGCTTCAGGTATTTCTGAAGCCTGGCTTGGAGGATTTTGAGCATTACTTTACTAGCATGTGAGATGAGTGCAATTGTGCGGTAGTTTGAGCGTTCTTTGGCTAATAAAATAGAAATCAAAATGGAATTCATTAGGTGAGCCAAAACCAACATGTTTTATCGCAAGTGAAACTCTGAATTTCAGCCAAATATGTTTTGTAATACAAAAAACATCAGAAAACGTGTAATTAATTGTGCTAAGTGTGAGATACAACAGTGGAGGAAATAAACAGGTCTTGAAAAGTTATGGGTTTTTCCATTAAAACTTTCTAATAGTCCAAATGCAAAATAAATTCTTGGTCTCTAGAACTATTCATAAGGGTTTTAGTTTTCTTCAGTAAGAGAAAAAGGCAAGTTCTATTCAGTTTGGCCCTCTTACATTTATTGAGAAAAGCTAAAATGCCGTCATGAGTGTCACAGTTTCCCACTTAATATCTTACAGATTGTCTGCAGCAAGTCCTTCCAAATAGAAATTTCTAAGTTTTCTGTAATTAAAAATGTCATGAAAATGGGTGTATTTGAAAACCATTGAGAACAATGTTTACATATATAAAAAGATGAAAATCTATGTAAAGATATTTACACAATCTCAGAGTATCATGAAGAGGAAAAGTTATCCATACACTAGAGAAATCATGTGGATTTTGGTCAAGAAAGCTTGACCAAATGACCAAGCTTAATGTTACCATTAATGGGACAAACTGACATCATGCCCTGAGATGCACTGAGAAGGTCACAGACTCACGTAGGATTTCTCCAAAAAAAGTCTGATAAATCTAATCATAAGGGAGCAATCATAAAAATCCAGTTGAAGGACACTTTGCTAAATAACTGACCTAAACTCTTACAATTAAAATGTCAGTGTTGTGAAAAACAAAAAAGGCCAGGAATGTTCTATACATCTCTGTCTCTTTTGCTGTCTCGCATACAGGATTATTGTTATCATCTTTCTAACTTCCATATATATGTGTCAATATACTGTATTGTTGGTTTTCTTTCTGGTTTACTTCACTCTGTACAATAGGCTCCAGTTTCATCCACCTCATTAGAACTGATTTGAATGTATTCTTTTTAATGGCTGAGTAATACTCCATTGTGTATATGTACCACAGCTTCTTTATCCATTCTTCTGCGATGGATATCTAGATTGCTTCCATGTCCTGGCTATTGGTCTTTTGGACTCTATGGGAGAGGGCAATGGCAGGATGATATGGGAGAACGGCACTGAAGCATGTAAATTATCATATGTGAAATGAATCGCCAGCCCAGGTCCGATGCATAATACAGAGTGCTCGGGGCTGGTGCACCAGGAAGACCCAGAGGAATGGAATCAGGAGGGAGGTGGGAGGGGGGTTCTGGAAGGAGAACACATGTATACCCATGGCGGATTCATGTCAGTGTATGGCAAAGCCAATACAATATTGTAAAGTAAAAAGTCTTTATTGAATTTGTTACAATAAAAAAAATTAAAAATAAATAAAAAGGAGGGGAAAAAAAAGGCCAGGAATGGTACTAGATGCACAGTGAGATGTGGCAATTAAGTGTAATGTGGGGTCTTTTTGGAAACTGGATTCAAAACAACTCCAAAGAACAGAATTGGGACAGTTGGAGGAATGGTCTGTAAATTGCATGAGGTGGTATTGACATTACTTTTCCTGATTATGTTAATTATACTGTAGATAGGGCAGAGATTGTCCTTTGTTCTAAGGAGATACACACTGAAATATTTAAAAGTGAAGAGTCATGGTACCAAAACTAATTGCCAAATGACGAGAAAAAAAAAAACCAAACCTGCATATAGATACACTTGCAAAGACAGAAAGCGAACATGGCAAAGTATTACTAATTAGGGAACATAAATGTAGACTACATGGTTGTTCACTGTTCTGTTTTTACAACTCTTCTATAGCTGTTTAACTTTCAAAATAAAACTTGATAGGAAAAGTATCTTTCAAGCAAGCTGAAAAATTACCCGAAATTCCATTTAGTTCTTTTCATTTTTAACCATATCTGTATATCTATATATGTATAGTACAATACTAAATATATACATCAAAATTAGGTATTTTATAATTTAAAAAACCTAGACATGAGATGTAAAGTTACTGTTGTAAGACATTTAGCTTTCAGTATTTTTAGAAATAGCCTATTATGTCTTTCTGTAATTATTTTTTGAAAAAAAAAGCATTAGTGTAAAACTGGAAATCAGTATATCAATTATAAAGCTTGAATTTGCATGTTAAGATTTCATTAGGATTTCAGAAATAACTGGCCTCAGCCCTGTCTTATACATAATGTGGATAATTTTGCTGTACTTAAACTTCCTATAACACCCCAAATTGATGGTAGTTTTGAATAGCACTGCTTTTAGAAGTTTCATTAGCAGAGACTGGGAAGGCTGGTACAGTTGGTAGGAGCTGGGACTATGTTAACAGATGAGTACAGTGACCCCTCAGTATCTTAGGGGATTGGTTCTAGACGGACACCTAAATCAAGTCCTTTACATAAAGTAGTATTTGTATATAACCTATGCACATTCTCCCATATACATTAAGAAATCAAGGTGAAAAGACAGCCTTCAGAATGGGAGAAAATAATAGCAAATGAAGCAACTGACAAAGAATCTCAAAAATATACTAGCAACTCCTGCAACTCAATTCTAGAAAAATAAACGACCCAATCAAAAACTGGGCCAAAGAACTAAACAGATATTTCTCCAAAGAAGACATCCAGATGGCTAACGAACACATGAAAAGATGTTCAACATCACTCATTATCAGAGAAATGCAAATCAAAACCACAATGAGGTACCATTTCACGCCAGTCAGAATGGCTGCTATCCAAAAGTCTACAAGCAATAAATGCTGGAGAGGATGTGGAGAAAAGGGAACCCTCTTACACTGTTGGTGGGAATGCAAACTAGTACAGCCACTATGGAAAACAGTGTGGAGGTTCCTTAAAAAACTGGGAATAGAACTGCCATATGACCTGGCAATCCCACTGCTGGGCATACACACCGAGGAAATCAGAATTGAAAGAGCCACGTGTACCCCAATGTTCATCGCTGCATTGTTTACAATAGCCAGGACATGGAAGCAACCTAGATGTCCATCAACAGATGAATGGATAAGAAAGGCATGGTACATATACACAATGGAATATTACTCAGCCATTAAAAAGAATACATTTGAATCAGTTCTAATGAGGTGGATGAAACTGGAGCCTATTATACAGAGTGAAGTAAGCCAGAAAGAAAAACACCAATACAGTATACTAATGCATATATATGGAATTTAGAAAGATGGTAACGATAACCCTACATGTGAGGCAGAAAAAGAGACACAGATGTAAAGAACAGGCTTTTGGACTCTGGGAGAAGGCGAGGGTGGGATGATCTGAGAGAATAGCACTGAAACATGTATATTATCATATGTGAAACAGATCGCCAGTTCAGGTTCCATGCATGAGACAGGTGATCAGGGCTGGTGCACTGGGATGACCCAGAGGGATGGGATGGGGAGGGAGGGGGGTTCAGGATGGGGAACACATGTAAACCCATGGCTGATACATATCAGTGTATGGCAGAAACCACTACAATATTGTAAAGTAGCCTCCAACTAAAATGAAAAAAAAAAAGAATTTCTGCCCCCCCCCCAATCTCTGGATTAGCTATAGTACCTAGTACAATGTAGATTCTATGTATACAGTTGCTGGTGCGGGAAAAATTCAAGTCTTACTTTTTTGGAACTTTCTAGTAAAAAGTTATTTTGATTGTAGTTGAATGAATCCATGGATTCAGAACTCAAGGATACAGAGGGCCTTGAATTTGAATGAATGAGACAGTTGAGTTTGCTAATCTTGAGTAGCTGGGAAAGTTATGTATGTGCTCATTGTTAATCTAACTGCTTTGGTGATAACTTCAAATTTTGTTAAGAGGCAGTTATGGGGAGGAGAGGGTGAGATGTATGGAGAGAGTAACATGGAAACTTACATTACCATATGTAAAATAGATAGCCAATGGGAATTTGCTGTATGTCTCAGGGAATGTAAACAGGGGCTCTGTCTTTTCAACCTAGAGGGGCGGGATGGGGAGGGAGACTGAGGGAGGGGACACATGTATACCTATGTCTGATTCATGTTGAGGTTTGACAGAAAAAAACAAAATTCTGTAAAGCAATTATCCTTCGATTAAAAAATAAATTTTTTAAAAAAGAGGCAGTTATAACCTTGGATGTGGCTTTGTCCTTATAACAGATACCCTACTGAAAGTTTAAGTTGCCAAACAAGCACATCGGAAATAAATATAGACAAAGAATAATACAGACACAGATTTGCCGAATTTAAGTTTACCCCAGGTCTAGATGTGTCCCAGATAGCTTAAGATACTATCACAAACTTAAATGAAGTTTGTGATAAGCTGGCCCTTGAACAGCATGTGTTAGAACTGCACGGGTTGATTTGCAGATTTGTTTCAATAGTAAATACTACTGTACTACATAGCAGAGATTGGTTGGAACCTCGGATATGAAGGAGCTCAGTATGTGTAGAGCTGTCTGTAAATTATGTTCAGAGGATGTAATCTGACTGCCTGGAGGGTGGGCTCTCCTACCCCCTCCTCAAGGGTCAAGTGTATTTGTCTTTGTTCCTCTACCTGTTTGAAAGTTGCTTGCAGTGTCTGTGCCCTCACCAAGCCTTAGAATTTCATTTGCTAATACAGGTATACTTAGTTATATTCTGCTTCACATTATTGTGTTGTTTTCTTTTCTTTCTTAAATTGAGTTTGTGGCAACTGTGCTTGGAGCAAGTCTACTGGTGCCCTTTTTCCAACAGCATTTGCTCACTTTTTGACTCTGCATCACATTTTGGTAATTCTTGTAATATTTCAAACTTTTTCATGATTATCATGTTATGGTGATCTGTGATCAGTGATCTTTGCACACTTCAGTACAGTGGAAGAATAACTTATATGCACTATGAAACCAAAAAATGTGTTACTTGTGATAATCATTTTATTGCAATGGTCTTGAACTGAACAACCAATATTTCCAAGGTATACCTGTATAAACTTAGTTAAATCTAGTTTGTATAACCGAGCAGGATGCTATGGGGCCTCCCCTGGGTAGACCCCTCCCACCATTTCCTTCACCTACCGTTTGTTGGTGAAAAAAACTTTAGCCTCCTTGGCCTTCCCTGAGTTTCAAAGAGCAAATGTAATCACAGAAGTGAGAAAATGCAGAAATATAGGAAAACAGTTAAGAGAAAGTAATAATGGTTTAGCCATAAAATAAAGTCAAGGACCTTTAGTTCCTTCTTAAGGGGTTGGGGGCAGGAGGAGAAGGGGATGACAGAGGATGAGATGGCTGGATGCCATCACCAACTTGATGAACATAGGTTTGGGTACACTCTGGGAGTTGGTTATGGACAGGGAGGCCTGGCGTGCTGTGATTCATGAGGTCGCAAAGAGTCGGACACGACTGAACGACTGAACTGAACTGAAGGGCTATAAGTAACATTCTGAGCCATATCCTTGAGCTGTTTTGCAGATCTGAAACCCCCCACCTGGTAGAAGAAGTCAACTGCCTGTTGACCACAAGCAGGAGACCCCAGACTGATTGGAATCAGAAGGTTGGTGATGTTGACTCCCTACCAACATCAGGTGATGTCAGAAAAATGTTTAGGAGCTTATCGGGCACTCTGCAACCCTATGCCTCACTCTGTCTTTAAAAACAGAGCATATGTATTCCCATGGCAGATTCATGTCAATGTATGGCAAAACCAACACAATAAAGTAAAGAAAATTAAAAAAAAAAAAGTTTCCCTGAAGTTCACCCAGAGTCAGGCCTTTTGAACCTTAGCTGCCATACTCCTTCTTGGCCCTGTGTTACACTGCCCTTTCCTCACCACCACCTGGTGTTGGCAGCTTGGTTTTACTGTGGGCAGGCCAGCAGACCCAAGTTGGGTTCCCCAGAAACTGTAGTGAGATGGTTTTTAATCTGTAGACCAACTTGGGCACACTTGACATTTCTGTAGTCAGAGTTTTCTTATCCATGAAATGTTTTTTCCAATATTTTAATGTCATTGTTAATGTTTTTCACTTAGGTTACTCTGTACAGATCTTATATTGTCCCCACTGATTTGTAATGACATCTTTGCCATATACAAAGTTATACATATGAGTCTATCTCTGAGCTCTGTTTTATTCCATTGATCCACTGCACCCAATCTGCCTTGTTTGAATTAACTCAGTCTTATTTTATAGGGAGTTTCCTTCTACCTGCAACTTGCAGGCTGCAGTTTGCCAACCTCTGGCTTAAATGAGTAAAGTTTCTTAAGAAGGCATTAAAAATAAAATTTTCAGCCAGTGTGCAATTAGTTTTAAATTTCATTTAAACTTGTCACACTACCTTATTCAATAGTATTTATTTCCACAGATTTTTATCCACAGCTGAATATTACAGTGACTAATACAAGCAATTTTTATAAACAAAGATTTAGTTTACAGATTTGTTCAAAATGGAAAAATATTTTTATTAGTAATATTTCTTCTCCACTGTTAGATTCACCCCTGAATATGATGTGAACCCCTCAGTGAAGCAGTCCTTGATCTAAACATCAGTTGGTGACAAAATGTTATATTCAAATCTGGATTATTCTGACACTGTATCACGTTAGAATGCAGTTTAAACTCATTTTTGATTGACCCTCTTTATTATAATTGGAAAGTTTTTTTGGAAAAACAATCTTTAGTATCTAGTGACCTATATAATAAGAAAAAAAGGCCTATGTTTTATTAGCATTGGCATCAACCTCTAATTTTCTACACACTAATTCTCTAGAGCACCAGTGTATACAAAAAGTGAATCATGGCTGTTTGGCTCTTGCAGCAAATAATGAGAAACTGACTATGAAAAATATTCTATAAGGAAAAACTAGTGTCCTGCCCCATACTTTCAAGTTTTAGTAACTGTTTAGTCCTTTGGCATCACACAAGTGTTTCAACTTACGATTCCCTTGCTTCTTTAGAACTAGGTCAAATGCATGAAAGCAATTAAACTTACTATATGTTAAAGAAAAGGATTTTAATTTATTGGTAACTTATCATAATGCGTTGAGGCTCTTCTTAAGTATTTGATGAATTGATAGTAATGGTGTTAATTTTTTCTAAGTTTTCCAAGTTTTGTTCCCCAAAACTTTAAAATGTAGCATAGGGAAATCGAGGAAAAAACTCTTGTTGACATGCTTCATAAAAAGGAGGATAAAACCTATTTTCCTTTGGGTCTGATCTGCTTACTGGGTACTGTGATGGCTTGTAGAGAATGTATGTAGGTGATATGTTTGTCAGCTTCAGCAACAATTATTAATATGCACACAACACACAGTACTCTCAATAAACTGATAGACCCAGTTAATACTTAAAATAAGAATTATTTAATCTATAAATATTTGATTCTTAAGTAATCTTTAAAATGCTTTTCAGTTTCAAAAGACAGAACAAAACACCACCGGAATGTTATGTTGAACATGAAAGTTCTTCCCACAGCAACACTTATTTCAGATAATTGATGTCAGTTGTCTTAGTAACTGCTGAAGCACGTAGTGAGAAAAGTGTCAACTAAATTTTAAATACTAAAATATAAAGAAAGATATCTGGTATAGAATTCAGAATTTTATGTTGGATTAAATTATTTAAATTAAAAGTCATTGATTTCAAGAAGTTGGAAAATGTGTTGAACTGACTTAGGAAAAATGCTAACTAAAGATTACTAAAGATGCTTCTTCCAGTCTGTTACCTTAGATAGGGCAGGTCTAAACATTAAGTAACCAATTAAAGTATTCTTTTATTGTGTCTGTAAAAGACTGCTTGTTTTTTTTCCTAGTTGCTCAGTCGTGTCTGACTCTTTGTGACCTTATGGACTGTAGCTCGCCAGGTTCCTCTATCCTTGGGATTTTTCAGGCAAGAATACTGGAGTGGGTTGCTGTTTCCTCCTCCAGGGGATCTTCCCAACCCAGGGATCGAACCCACATCTCCTGTGTCTCCTGCACTGCAGGCAGATTGTTTACCTACTGAGTCATTAAGTGTATGCAAACTGCAGCTCCAGTGAAATAGCTTTACCTTTGGAAGAGAACTCAGTCTACCGTTTCTTAGGCTTAGTAGAGAAGTATTCATAAGGTTCCCCCACCCCATTTATTCTACTTGCCAAGCTTTTACTCAGTGAGTCTTTGGCACCCAGTGATTAGCCACTGATAGGTTTGTCATATCACTGGTAGTGACAGCAAAGGTAGTGACCCAGAGGGGTGGAGAGATGAGAGTAAGACAGCACGTAGGGGCTTCCCTGGTGGCTCAGATGGTAAAGAATCTGCCTGCCCTGCAGGAAAGAGAGAAGTGAAAGTCACTCAATCGTGTCCAACTCTTTGCGACTCCATGGACTGTAGCCTGCCAGGCTCCTCTGTCCATAGACTTCTCCAAGCCATAATACTGGGGTGGTTAGCTGTTCCCTTCTCCAGGATATCAAAGCCAGGTCTCCCACACTGCAGGTCGTTTCTTTAGCATTTGAGCCACCAGGGAAGCCCAAGGATACTGGAGTGGGTAGCCTGTCCCTTCTCCAGGGGATCTTCCTGACCCAGGAATCAAACCAGGGTCTCCTGCGTTGCTGCAAATTCTTTACCAGCTGAGCTAAGACTTGGGTTTGGTCCCTGGGTCAGGAAGATCCCCTGGAGAAGGGAATGGCTACCCACTCTAGTATTCTTGCCTGGAGAATTCCATGGACAGAGGAGTCTAGAGGGCTATATAGTCCATGGGGTCACAAAGAGTCAGACGTGACTGAGCAACTAATACAACACATTCAAGGACAGGGAAGCTGTTGCTTTTAAGGAATCACTGCTTTTTAAATTTCTTACCACTCTAATGAGGTATTTCGTTTTCTCTAGAAGGTTAAGAACAGGCCATACCTGAAACTAAGTTTTAAGCTATAATGCAGTATAAAGCAAATTATACGTAATAAACAACTTTAAAAAGAGGTAGCCATAGACCCAATTGGTTTAGACTGGCCTTCCAAATGTAGTCAGCATGTAGGCTGAAGAGTGTAGGTCAGGGTTGTCATATCATGTGACTTTATCCGGGGAGGGAGGGGAAGGCACAGCTCTGTGTGGACACCCAGGAGGAGTCTGGATGTTCAGTGTGGAGGTCATGTTGGTGACACAGGTTGGGACCTGCTGGGCAGTGGTCTTGGTCTGGATGTGGTGCCTCTTCTGCCCAGGGGGTGAGGAGAATTACAAGGAAGCTTAGCCGTGAGGGCTCCGCACACAGGACTGTTTAGTGCTCGGAGTGTTGTATGTCTAAGAGCCTTTTAAGTTGAGAGGCTGAGTGAAAAGGTGGTGGGGTGTGTGGGTTCTACTTGTACTTTGCGGAGAAATTTTATCTTCTTGATGCAGCATAGAGGCTCTTCTGTGATTTGCAAACACCATCTGTTCCTGTCACGGGAGAAGCGTGCTGTTATCTACTAGAAATATGAAAAAACAGTAAAACAAAGGTTGTAAGCAATATGTAGGATTTTCTAATTGAATGCCTGCTGTTGAAGAAACCAGCAGTAAACACATAAAATCTGTTGTAATATTGTCACCGAATACTCTTTTTTTTAAATCCTTATTTTAAAGCAGAGATATTTATAATTTTTTGTAGTAATTTTGGAAAATGTTGAAAATAACCTGAAAAGGGAAAGTTGACATAAGCTATTCTCTCTCTTAAAAACACACACACACGAGCAACCAAAACTTTTGGGTAATAATACCTGAACTGATTTTTTAAAAAGGCTTTGCAAATTGTCAGATTCTCAAGATGAAATTTGCTTTCCTTACTATGAGCATTATATAATATATTATGTAGTTATACCTCTTATTGGAGGTATAATGGCATTAAGGGGGTAAATGCTTTCATACTGATTTGTTTGATTTTTTAATCTAATAAAACAAGACTTGTTACTATTTTCTAACATTTAGATTATATTGATTTTTTTTGAATGTTTTGTTGACTCAGGAAGTGCATGGCCTAGCATTGGAAATAATAATATCTATTTGCTTACATTTTATGTTTGGAACTGCAGCATTTTTAGCACAATTTCTCCATAATTCATGACTACACAAATAGGTCTGAGTATATTAGGGACCAAGTCTTCTAATTTTACTTCAGAAACCAAAAATCAAACTGTTTAGCCTGGAGGTCAATTACACCATTGTCTCTGTATCACTAGGCATTAAAATTATCTTCAGGAAACTTCTCAGAAGGCTCAGGTTTATGTATTTGTCCTCAAAACATCTCCCCACCAACCCATCCACAGCTGTAGTTTGTTGATGTGGGGAAATGTCACTTGCTATATGACAGTATCATGCTTAGTAGTACCATTATTTGTTAAAAGCCCTTTGAAGGCAGTTTATGTGACTTACATTATTTTTAATGTCACCTTACTTTGGACATTCTCCAGTTAGGTCCAAAGATCAAAACTAGGCAGTTTCTATTTTATAGACCGGCACCTTTTATGTGGCCATGGGGACTGCCGTGATGTGAATTTGTTTAGACTGAAATCACACTTTAAAAAAAATCTTCCATATTTCAAGTGTTTTTATTCTGAGCAGTAGGTACAAAATTTAATGACAGATGTGTCGTATTCTGTATAGTTCACGCTGCACAGGCTCTCAAACTCTGATTTGATCTACTTTTATAGATTTTAACAGATTCTTAAATTCACTTTACTGTCCTATATACTTTCTTTGTGCTCTCACTGGCAATTGAGCTTTGGCACGTGCATTTTCAGACTTCGTTGAGGAACTCCAGATTGAGACATGCTGGGATGTGGATTGAGTCCATGGTCAGAGACGATGGATTAAATGGGAACAAAACGGGAAACATGTGCTTGAAGTCTAATAGCAGCTGCTGAGGGTCATTCCGATCTTGCAGTTGTGCCTGTGGGGAAGGATAAGACCATGTAAAATAGTGCCTATGTCTAAAAATAGCCAGTGTAGGGTGAATTCACAAAAATGAGTCACAAGAATATTCCTGTTACAATAACTAGGCAAGGCTTCAGGAGAATATGGTCTCCCTCTCCCTGAGGTATTTAGAGGGAGAGAGGCTTTGGTTTAGGCCTTTTTGGAGATCAGATGACATTAGCTTCTCCAATTCTAGCATTCTTTTAAAAATTTTCCATGTAAGGGAGAATAGAAAAGTACATTTCAGCTGCAAATCATGGGGAGAGGTGGTACGGTCAGAGGGTTGAGGCCATGGGCTCTGGAGGCAGTTACCCTGAGCTCTAATCCTGACACCACCTTGAGCGAGTTCCTGAACCTTCCTCTGCCTCAGTTTTCTCATCTCTAATAAGGAAAGGGGAGAGTGACATTGCACAAAATGACAGGAAAAGAACCTGCAGGGTCAGTCCCCCCACTGAAGCTACCAGTGAGCTAGAAAAAAGCAACTGGCATCAACTGCCATAACTCTGGAACCTGACTGGATGCTTAAAGCAGCCAGGAAAGTGCCTGATAAAGGCGAGCCTGCAGATCTTTGCTGAGAGAGCAGTGTGCGTCAGCTGCCACCCCCCATTCTCCAACCACGCTGCAGCTGCAGGGACAGCAACCCCCAGTCCGGGAGCAGCTGGCTGGTGCCCAGGTAGGCAGTGAGAGCTTGCCTTCTGAAGCTTTGGGGCTGTGCACTCTGGTTGGTCTGGCGGTTCCCTGAAGGACTGGCACAGATGTCTGCCTTGCTTTTGGTTCTCTTGGGATACAGTGGTTTCCTCTGTGGCATCAGTTGGAAGATTTAAAGGGGACAGAGCCCCTCCCCTCTTACCTTCTATTTGGAGCCAGATATTTCAGGGAACGTATAATAACTAAAATGAAATTGTTCATTTTACTAAAGGGGTCTAACGGAAGACTTGAATAGGCAGAAGAAATGACCAGTGAACTTGAAAACAGAGCAGATGAAATTCTCCAGTTTGAGGAGGAGAGAGAAAAAAGAATGAATAAAAGTGGACAGAGCCTGAGGGACCTGTGGGACACCATAACATGAACCAAAATATATATCATAGGAGTCCCAGAAAGAGGAAAGAGAGAAAGAGGTAGCAAACTATTTGAAGAAATTGTGGCTACATTCCCAAATCTGATGAAAGATATATTTCCAAGAAGCTCAACAAGCTAGCAGAAGAAACTCAAAAAGAGTCACTGAAACACATTATAGTCAAAGAATCAAACCCCAATGACAATCCAAAGAACAGCAGGAGAGTAGTAACTCATCACATAGGTTATCCTCAGTAAAAGTGGATTTCTTATCAGAAACCATGGAGGCCAGAAGGCAGTGGGATGATACATTTTAATTTCTGAAATTCTTCCAGTCAACCAAGAATTCTATAACTGTCAAGAATTAAGGAGAATTATAGTCAGTCCCCTGTATTCACAGGTTCTGCATCTGTAGATCCAATCAACCATGGGTCAAAAATATTTTTTAAAACCTTCAGGAAATTCCAAAAAGTAAAACTTGAATTTGACATATGCTGACAGCTATTTACATAGCATTTACATTTTATTAGGTATCATAAGTAATCTGGAGATGATTTAAAATGTACAGGAAGATGTGCGTAGGGTTATATGCAAACACTATGCCATTTTATATAAAGGACTTGAGCATCCACAGGTTTTGGTACCCGTGGAGGTCCTAGAGCCAATCCTTCCTGGATGCGGAGGGACAGCTGAGTCATTTCCAGAGAAACAAAAGCAGAAGGAGCTGGTTACCAGTAACTAAAGAAAGTCCTTCAGGTTGAAATGTAAGGACATTAGACGGTAACTCAAAGCCATAAGAAAAAATAAAGAACACTGGTAACGCTGCGTGCCAACTTGCTTCAGCCATGTCCGACTCTTTACAACCCCATGGGGCTCCACTCTTCACAGCCCCCACCAGGCTCCTCTGTCCATGAGATTCTCCAGGCAAGAATACTGGAGTGGGTGGCCATGCCCTCCTCCAGGAGATATTCCTGACGCAGGGATCACACCCACATCTCCTATGTCTCCTGCATTGCAGGCAGGTTCTTTACCACTAGCACCACCTGGGAAGCCAGGTAAATGTAAAAGCCAGCATTATACTTTTGTTTTGCGGTAACTTTGTTCCCTATATGACTTACACAAATGCAGAAAATAAGAATAAATTTCTGTTAATGGGTACACACGTTTAACGGAAGTAATCTGTGGCAATAACAATATAAATCAAGAGGGATGGAGAGGCACAGCAGCAGAGTATTTGTATACTATTGAAACCAAGTGGATATTATTTAAACTAGGTTGTTACAGGTTGAAGACATTCATTGTGATCACCACAGTAACCACTAAGAAACTAACCAGAGACTTCCCTGGTGGTCCAGTGGTTAAGAATCTGTCTGCCAATGCAGAGGACATGGGTTCAATCCCTCTTCCTCCAGGAAAATACTTCATGCAGTGGAGCAACTAAACTCACGCATCACAACTACTGAAGCCTATGAACCCTAGAGCCTGTGCTCTGCAACAAGAGAAGACACGGGAATGAAAAACACGTGCACCACAGTGAAGAGTAACCCTTCCTCGCTGCAATGAGAGAAAGCCCACGTGAAGCAACAAGACCTGGCAGAGCCAAAACTACAAATAAATAAGTAGAAAATAACCAAAAAATATGCAGAAATGTAGGGAATCAAATGATCCCCTCAATACTAAGAAATAAACACACAAGACAGTGATGAAAGAACTGAAAAACACAAAACATAAGTAGTTAAATGCCAGAAGTAAATCTTTTATGAGTAATACTTTAAATGGAAACATAAAGGCAATTAAAAGGCAGAGATTGGCATAAAGGATTTTTAAAAAATCATCTACACACTTTATGGAAGAGACTCACTTTAGATACACAAAAAGATTGAAAGTAAAAGTTTGAAAAAAGATATTCCAAATAACCAGAAAAGAGCTGATACAGCTATATTATTGTCATACAAAGTACACTTCAAGTTAGAAAAGTTTACAAGAGGTAAAAAAGGACATTATATATGCATAAAGTCTCAATCTATCAAGAAGATATGAGTTATATTATGCATCTGTCAACAGAGCTCAAAATAATGAAGGAAAAATGGAAGGAACTGAAGGGAGAAGTCTATAATCACAATCAGAAACTTTATTACCCCATTTTCAGTAATGGATAGAACCAGCAGATGGAAGATCAAGAGCAAACAGAGGCCAATGAATTGACCACTATAAACCAGGCAGACAACAAACATACATGACCAACTTGGAGTTATCCCCAGAATGCAAGGGTGGGGATACAAAACTACAAGAATGATGTGTATACTTCATGCATTGCTGGTGGGAATGCAAAACGGTGTTTGAGGTAGTTCCTCAAACATTTAAACACAGAATTACTATATGAACTCGTAATTCAACTCCCAAGCATACACCTAAAGTAACTTAGAACAAGTACTCATATTTGTACACCAATGTTAATGAAAGCATTGCCCCCAATAAACAAGCAATCCAGGGTCCATCAACAGATGAATGGATAATTATTATTCCTCTTTATTAAAATGTTCTGCTACCTGTTACATAGCAAAACAGATGAACCCAAAGAATACTATAAGTAAAATAAGCCAGACCTCAAAGGACAAATTTACATGAAATATCTAGTACAAGCAAATTCATAGATATGGGAAGTAGAATAGAGGCTATCAGGGGCTGAGGTAAAGGAAGAATAGGGAGTTATTGCTCATTGGGTCAAGTTTCTGTTTGAAATGATGAAAAAGTTCTGGAATTAGTGGCGATAGTGTTACAACATTGTGAATATAGTCAGTGTCACTGAACTGTACACTTAATTTAAAATGGTTTAAAATAGAAAAACACATGCAAAAAATGAGGTGGGGAGAATATGCTCATTAGGTTATGAGGCTCAAGAGAGTAAACGTGTGTAAAGCACTCAGAGCAGCTGAGGGTACTTGGCGAGTGCTATGCTGTTTGCTGTCCTTTTTATGATATGAAATTTGTCTCTATGATAAAGAAATTTCCTTTCTTCCTTGAGTCTGGCACACAGCATCAAACTTTGAACTATACAAAGGCAACTAACTGAGTCCTGCCAATAGGAACATCAATATATCCTCATTGTGTAAAACCACAGGTCATCCCACGTTAACTTCAAGTATGAGAAACACTTTTCCTGTTGGGACAAGACACCATCATTGCTTTAGACTGTGACAATATTTTGATATTACGTAACCTTCTAGAGGTTTCATCATTTGCCCTTTAGAGAAGACAAGGGATATTTATTTGCTTAGTGAATCCCATGTATTACATTGACTCTTAACATTCACAGCATCTCTATTTTCTTAAGTCTTGAAAGCAGGGAGTGAGGTCAATAAATATGCAATACAGTAACCTTTCAAAAGTGCTAGGGAACAGGGTTTTCAGAATGAAAGTGGCATGAGTGTAGGACTGTGACATGCTTCTAAGAAGGCAGAAGAACCTGTAGAGTTGAACGTGGGTAAGGAAAACACTTTAAATTTCCAGGTGTCAAGTTTAAAAACACCCATGAGGTTTGGTACCTTGAAAGATGGGTCAAATTTATAAAGTAATTTCAACAGTTTGAAAAAGTAGTTTGATATAATAGGAAAAGAAGTTCGGAAAAGTCAAGGACATTTGAAGATGAATAAGCACCTTCACTGACTTAAGATACCATAGGGCGGCTTTCATGGGATCCTGGCAGAACAGTCTCTCCAGGAGTGTTGCTAGCTCAGCACTCAGCTGGCTCCAAGCTTTGCTGCATTTATTATTACAAACCCACCACACAGCATGAGAAAATGTGCATAACATGTAAAATGGCAAGAGGCTCTTAAAATTTTTTCATAGCACTTAAAACCCTTTAATTTCTCCACCTTAGTCAGAGGTATCAGTAGGCTCTGCACTTTAAAGGGTTTGAAGAAATTGTAAAGAATTTGGAGGAGAGTATAAAAATGAGACAAAAAAGTTAAATAAAACCTATACTACAATTCAGGAGCAAAAGGTATATATGTATTTATTTAAAATTCACAAGGTAGTCATTTCACAGGAGTCATTCTTACACATCAGCATATTTTGTCCTAGCAAATGGTTTGCAAAAGCAACTCGTATTTATCCTACCTAAGGTTCAAGTACAGGAGGATGGCATGAACTGTCCCAGCCATTCCTCTGAGCACTGTGTAGGAAGAAACAAAACTAAAACCCTAGCTGGTAAGAAAACACACACACACAAAACATTTGACAGAATTGATGGACTCGAGAACTGAGTGCTAAGGAAGACTCAGAATCTCACTGTACGTGTCTCCAGAGACTATCTGACCAACGTCCACTGCCTTTTCCCCACTACCTTAAATCAAACCCCAAGTCTGATTTAGCTCGTATTCTTTGACCTTTGGCCTGAACTCTCTTCTCGTATACAGTGCCAGCGCGTAAGCAGTTAGAGCTCTCCCTCTAACGTACGTCTCAGATACCTAAAAGCAAAAAAAGACTTTCTAATAAATATGCACTCTGCTTTGTGTAAATTCTCAGCTCTCCATAAACACAGTGGCACGTCAGAGAACTCAGTGGCTTCCGTCATCAGTCATTTCAGCAGCTGATGATACAACATCCATGGAGGTGACTCTCTGCCTGGTTCTCTCTGACCCAAATCTTTAACAAACCACTGGATTTCCCCCACTGCCCTTAACAGAACAAGCTTCCATCCGACTGGCACCCTCCCCTGACCTTCAGCCTCTCTTCTCTACTTATACACGATGCTCAAGGTAATTTATTCTTTTCTTCTTCTCCTGCCTCCTCCTCAAATCACTTTCTCCCATTTCATTTTATCCTTGTTTCGGATTGACAGTTACTTCACCGGCTGAAGAGACAGTTTAAAAGTTTGAAAATTTATGCCTCCTCAGGGTGCTCCCCACCTATACTGATGGGAGGAGTGTTCCCCATTTCTGGACTAATCTTGATGTGACTCATCCTTCAGATGCTGTCAGCTTTAGTCACACACGAAGATTAGGCACTCAGTGCAGATCACTGAGGGCTCAGCTTAGGAAGCTCATCTTTAGGTAAAAATTCCCAAACTCTTAAGACAGATTTAAATAATCATTTCCCTAATATGCCTGCTTTCAAGAATGTTCCTAAGGGTAAATATTATAAGTCTCTTAAATATTGTAAGAGTCAAGATCTAAGAGCTTTTTTTTTTTCTTTCTTAAAACAGCATTTCTTGGGACTTCCTAGGTGGTCCAGTGGTTAAGAATCTGCATGGCAATGCTGGGGACGCAGGTTTGATCCCTGGTTGGGGAACTAAGATCCCACACACCACGGAGCAACTAAGCCCACAAACCGAAACTAGGGAGTTTATCAGCTGCAAGGAAAGATCCTGAATGACACAACAAAGATCCTGTGTGCTGCAACTAAGACCCAATGAACCCAAATAAACAAACATTAAAAACCAAACCAAACAAAAAAACAGTACTTCTTAGTTTTATTTATGGGTAGGGTTGATATGCTGCTTAAATTCCACTTTGTGTTATAGTTTAACAACTTGCTAGTGGTAAATGGGGGCTTCCATGATGGCTCAGATGGTAATCCTACCTACAGAAGGCAGGTAGATCAAACCCTGCAGAAGACCGGGGTTTGATCCTTGGGTTGGGAAGATCCCAAGGAGAAGGGAATGGCAACCCATTCCAGTATTCTTGCCTGGAGAATTCCATGGACAGAGAAGCCTGGCGGGCTACAGTGCGTGGGGTCACAAAGAGTCAGACACGACTGAGTGACTAACACACACAGTAGTCAATGGAATAATACTTAAACAATGTAAAATCCAAGATGCGAAGATCATTAAAGTGCAGTCTCCTGCGTACATATGATAAGTTATTTACCCAAAGAGAACACCTGAGACTGTAAGGTCTTCTAGAATATAGTGGAAGCAGTATTTTACTAATAAAGAGAAGCTAGGTTAAACTCTAAACTACCAATTCTTTTATTTGTTTTATCCTAGGACTTTATAAAATTAATATTTTAAAACTCACCTGGATTGTTCGTATAAAGGCCACTGTTACCCGTTCTTCAAATTCATTCAGAGGGGTATAGAGGTTCAAAATTTTGACAATCTGTTGGAATAAAAACAAAAGTTTAGCACAGAGCTAAATGAGCCCCAAACCACTTCTGAATCTTGAGGAACATACGACACTGGCGCTGGAGAACACTTCTCTGCAGGCAAGACCCGCAACTCAGCTGCAGCTGGACTGACACCGAGGCAGCCACGTTCAGTAAATGAGGGTTTCAAAGCTCTGCCTGGGAGACCTGAGCTCTCTGACCGATTTTTCTCTCCTATATATCTGCCCCACCCTCCCCTATGCTCTATGAATTATGAATTAATGAGAATTTTAGGAAACTGTTGGCCTGAAGTCTTCAGCATCTTATCTACTAGCTGTTATAAAGGTTTCATTAAAAGAGTCCTGGGTATCTTTTATAACAAAGGTCTTAACAATACTTTCCTACCTTTCACCACCCCCCCCAAAATCACTTACTAAAGAGCAGATTTCTCTCCTATCTAAACAGAAGGTAATTCTTTGTGTGAGGGAAGTGGCCTGCCCAGCGGCAGAGCAGTGCCAGGCGCAGTCTAGGAATAAACTCATGAAAGCAAACATTTAAATTTCAAAACTTTCAGTAAACACATAGAAGGAAGCAGCTTTCTTAAGAGCTTGGTATTTCTTCTCTGAGTACTAATGGAGGTGGTAAGGAAATGTATGTTTACTTGCAATAGTGAATTTGGATCCTGGTGTTCTTTAAGTGCTGGGTGGAGAGAAGGTGCATGATGTAATATGGAAAGTCTTGATTTCCTCATGCTGGTCTCATTTGGCACCTCCACCTTGTGGTGGGCCCATTTCTAAATAGGCACATTCATGGTGGAGGGCAAGGTTATCTGTGTGTGAACAGGATTTATCTTTTGACAGATGTAGTACTTCTTGAAGGCCAAAGAAGAGGGGGTGGTAGAGGATGAAATAGTTAGACAGCATCACGTAGTCAATGGACATAAACTTGAGCAAACTCTGGGAGAGAGTGGAGGACAGAGGAGCCTGGCGTGCTGCAGTCCATGTGGTCACAAGAGTCGGACACGACTTGGTGACTGAATGGCAACAACAAATTATCTCTGCAACTGAGACCCAGTATAAATACAACTTTTGGGAGGGAAAGGAAAGAAAATTTAAAGTCAGATGCTTACTGACTTTATTTAAAATAATGTAAGGAGTTTCCTGGTGGTCCAGTGACTAAGACTCTACACTCCCAATGCAGGGGGCCTGGGTTCTATCCCTGGTCAGGGAACTAGTAGTTCCCGCATGCTGCAAATAGGAGTTCAAATGCCACAACTAAAGATCCTTCATGTCACCACTTAAAGAAGATTGAAGATCCTGCATGCTGAAACTAAGATCTGGTACAGCCCAATAAAAAATATTAAAAAAAATATAATGCATATGAAGTTTAAGTGAAAATATGAATATAATGGAGTTATAGCTGTAAAGAAAACAATTTAACACCAAATGCCAGAAGCTGCTGCCAATTTCTGAAAGAAATTTAAATTTTGGGGTGAGAGACATTCCAGAACTCATTGCAAGTGTTTAAAAACCTTTGTGCCTAAGCTTGATGCTTTGTGGGTTTGACTACCTGATCTTTCTAAGGAAATAAGAGAGACCAGAGAGTTACTGGCAGACCAAAGCATCTATGGTTCACACAGGAACATCCAACTGACTGAACTTTCAGGACTGTATCACCGGTGGCAGGAAAGGACAAGAGTGCTTTGAAAACAACTACTGGTAGGAATGGACTTGAAATGGAAGCCGGCCTGGCCCTGAGTCCCTTTGGCTGACAGTGACCGTACCTGCTGGGTGCTGAGGGCGGTGCACAGGGAGCAGATGGCTTCGGCATCCTCGGGGCTTTTCTTCTTTAACTGCAGGAGCTGGGCAGCCTGAATCAGGGGTTCCATGGTCCCAACAGCTCCGCTCTGGTGCAGGTTTCTTCCCCGAAGCCACTCCTCCAGCTGGCTGATGTTGTACCTTAGACAAAGGAAGAGAGCACCCTGTGATGCCTGTCCTCCTGCTTCACTGGGACGAGCTCACCTTGTGGCTTTCTTCTGAAGCCCAGCTGCCACTAGTATTATACATCTCCTCCTCTTGATTCTCTCATGTGGGCAAGAGTGTGACAAGTACCTGGCACTCAGTAACTGTTTGTGAAATGAGTGGGTGCTTAAAACCAAGCCAAGATGAAGTACCTAAAGTGTCCGTATTAAGTTAATAAGGGGAAAAAGGCATTAACATATACTGAATTAAAACAACTTACACTTAACATTTGCAAACATATCTGTAGTCTGGTGAGCCATCACATCTCTTAAATCATTGATTCTTCTCTCTGACCTAGCCAAATCATATTTACAATCTTTATAAAGTCTGTAAATGTTTGAGCTTTGAACTAATTTGCTTACCAAGCTCACCTCCTTGGTATGTGATGAATTTCATCAACAAATAAAAAAGTGATGGATCTGAGTCACACACCGCCTGTGACAAGGATGGCCACTTGGATTTGGCTGTCATTTTCAGAGACAAGTGTCTCCTGTGTGTGACTAGAGCTGGCGTGTGGGGTGTCCCCTTTCCTGGGGGTGGGCTGAGAGGTACGCCCCTCCTACCTGAGCTGCATGCCTGTGCTCCAGGAGCAGACGTCCTTCCGCAGAAGCAGGTTGTTGAGCGTCACTGCATTGATCATGTAGAAGAGCTGTCTGAACACCTGCAGGATGATCTCTGGGTCCAGGCCCTGGTCGCACATGACTGTGTGAAAGGAGTTCATCTGGCGGATGATGGCTTCCAGGCAGTACGAGGTGTCTCCTTCTGGCATGCTGGAGGTGCGCTTCCGGTAGCCCGTGGGCTTCACACCAGACAGACCCTGAATGCTCTCATTCTCCAACATGGCAGACACTGAAAGTGAAGCATGATTAGAGCAACGGATGTTCCCAAAGATCTGCTTCTGGGTCACTTGGATCACATAGGGCTTTGGCTGTGATTGTGCCCAGAGGTGATGCTCAGGAACTTAAAGCATTTGGCATGCGATTTCTAATGTGTTGATCTCTACACTAAGTTTTCCACGTAGAAATCTTGGACTAAATCTTCGCTTAAATTTACTGGTGATGGGACATAGGTAAAAGGTAAAACCAACTCAATTCTGTACTAGCTTATGTGCTGAGCAGCCAAAATTTGAGAACTGAGCATCGTGGGTATAGTCGTGGCCTGGCCACTGACATGGGCCTGGACCCTGAGATCATCCAACAGTTGTTCAAACAGCTCTTCTCTATCACTGACCGTGTAAGTCTTAGGTGAGTTGGTCTGTCGTACTTAATGAACAGCACTTAACCACATGTCAGCTGCTTTACATTCAGCATTCCTTTTAATCTTCCAACAACCCATTTCCTAGTGAGGAAATTGAAGCCTTAAATAATTTGCCCAAGGTCACCCTACCAGGAAGTGGCAGGGCCAGGCTTTGAACCTACGTCTGTCCAATTCTAGAACTCATGTGGTTAACTATCACGTTGTCTGAGACATGAAATAGTCTCAGTCCTCTCTATGTCTGGTGAGAATAAACTGGCTCCTCCTAAGAAGATTCTCAGACAAGAAGAAGGATTTGGAATGAATCTTATCCCAAGGGATATATTTCTGGATGGCCTGTGGGACCCTGTCCTACTTGGCATTCACTTACAACCTACTTATGCTGTCAGAACTCAGGGAAAACACTATCCACGTGCTTCGGGAGAACCTCCCCAGCCTTAAAGGAGCACAGTGAGTGATGCACATGTGTGTTATTTTCTTTTACTGTAAAAAATAACTGCTTTTATTTTTCAATTCTGATATCATGTCAAGTGCCCAAGTGTCCTGCTTTGGACCAGAATGTTCAATAAATGTTTATTGAATGAGTGTTTACTACTGCGTTCATTTATATAAACATAACTTAATTCTTTCCCTTTTCCATGAATAAAGTATATATATGGGCAAGAGTATTATATCTTTTCACTGTGTATGCATTTATACTTTCTGAATTTATACTTAGTACCTGTGGAAATCAGTTTGGGGAAAAAACAATACAGTACATTACAGAAAAAGGAGATGGAGGGAAAGTGATCTATTCTCACTACCCAAGCATCACATGCTTTGATGGGCTGGTGTTGAAAGTTTCATGACTCTTTTTGAGTAGACGGCATATACCTCCTTAGCTGCCTTTTCTGGGAAAAGCCTGGGCTTTCTGGGGGATGTCCTAAGATAGCCAGTTCCCTAAATGGAGGGAGCACTTACCCTCACTTCAGACCCCACGATAAGCGCTGGAGATCTCCTGTGCCAGCTTACCTATCATAGGCTGCAAGAGGCCCTCGGCGATTTTAATGAGCTGCTGGTAGATCTGAATGGAAAGGTCGCTCAGCACCTGGCGGTATTCAGTGAGGTCAAAGTTCTTAAGACAGTGTTCATTCTGCTTTGCAGTGTTCTGAGTCATGAAACCCTGTAGAGGGAGACGGGCACTGTGCTGAGCTGCTGGGCACAGGAAGACCTCCGGGCCTTCAGTCACTTCCGAGGTATCCTACTGTGGGGATACCGCTCAGGTTCTGTCTGCTCAGGTGATGTCCTACAAGATCCTGTCAGTTCTTCCAGGTCTCAAGGATGGCTCTTAAATTTGAAGGCAGAGTCAAAACCTAGCATGACAGAGGACTCGGAACTGCTTAATCAAAAGGCTGTGATCATTTGGTCCAAATCCCTGAAGTCTCCCTGAGGCAGCAAAGTGCAGGTTGGCAGCAGGTCCCAGGAAAGAAGGATCCATGCCTCCTGCATCTTTATCCAGTTCTTGTCCTAATATACCAGGTTACCCTAAAATATTAAGACTATACACAAGTCCCTGAAGAAGTACCTGGCTCAGAGTGTATGTTTTTACAATGAGAAACTTTATGTAGATTCTATCATTGAGTATCAGAATTAATGGATGAACCAAGATGATTCCACAGTTATAGCACAGTATATAACTGTCTTCCGAGCTTTCCCTGTTGACTAGATGAAGTAATATGCAAGTTGAGAGAGCTGCTAATATCAGAACTCATGTGAACAATATCTCTGCATTCAGGCCAAAAGCAATCAACAGTAGCCGAAAAGTCAGTGTTTTCAAAAGGGTGACGGTCTAGCAATGCCTCTCATACTATGTCAGATCACAAAGCAATCCTTAAAACAAAAGCAGGCAGAAGAGGGGATAACAAGATAATTGTTATCTAGGCTATGCAGATCTGGTTACTGTGGTTCAAGTCTTGTCCCTGGGAATATAAGCACATGAAAGAGTAGCCCAACGTAACGGAATTCTTGGTCCTCCTGAGCCCTATATAATGTTCCCTGCAGAGTACAGACAGCATTAGGTCAAGTGGTGACTTTCAGAGAGATAACCTTAAATACAGTTTTCTGCTTAAAGTAAAAGTTTGTGTATAATGTTAGGGTTAGGGAATAGAGGATATCTGGTTTGAAATGAACCTCATTTCTTCCTATAATAAACACACTATTTCTTTAACATTTAACCCACTTGCTTTCATAATAAAAACAGGTGATGAAACAAAGTTCAGATTCTAGGATAGAGATGGGAGTCAAGTCCCATTCTGAGGGTGGTGAGGCTGCCTGGCACAGCATGTTCTTCTATTATCCCAGAGAGAACAGGCTGTGAAAACTTGTTCTGGCACAAAAGATGGAACAAAGCTTTTTGTTACACCTTATTGAGTTACACTGTCTTAGCCTGGGGAGTGTAGAGACTGAGATTGTGAAAGGAAAGGGAGGAGGCAAGCTGAGAAGGCCTGCAGGGCATTAGGTGTGAGCAGCATCTGGGTACACCTTGTGAGTCTGACCAGAGAAACTGGGGTGAGACTGAGCTGTATGTTACTAGGTCACTGGGCTAAAGGCAAAGCATGGGAGAAGTTTTTTCAAGGATCAACAGTGGGAATGGTGAGTTCTAGAAAAAGCTGGACCCTAGAACTCCAGAGCAGAACATTAACAAGTGATGGGGTGAGCTGGGGCCTCAGATCAAGGAACTGAATTTGATGAGCAGCACGAAGCTGGGTTTCAGAGTCAGTTTGCACATTTGTAGTTTGCTTCTTCTCTCAGACCATCTCTGTCTTAGAACAGACAAACTAACTGGCTGGCTTCAGAGACAACCTGATCCCCAGACCACTGAGCTTTCTGCCATGTTCACAGAAATGGGGCCCTTCTAGAGCTGCTCCAGAAAATGAAGTTCACGGGGTTTTCAGGGAGATTCCAGGGGGGCTCTCAGACGATGGACGGGTTATGCAAACATTTCCCCACAAATCTCCCCGTTCATTCCAGGGGCCCTCCAGGTCATCGAGGCCTGCCTTATTTCTGCTTCAGTGAACGGCGTCTGAAGTCCCAGAGGTGCCCAGAGATCTCATGCCCTCTCCTCAGGGGCCACACAGCAGCTCAGGATGACGTGGGCAAAACAGAGATGCCTTCAGGACTGACAGCTCTCCGCCCTGCGCCTGTTCTGACCTGGGGTCTGCGGTGCTCTGAGGTGGAACACGTTTTGCTGCACCCAAGGAAACGAGGACCTAACTGCTGAAGAACACGGGGCACCTTGGTGGCGTCCATGCCCTTCAGGGGCCTGGGTCCATCTCACACTCACCTCGTCCCCGCTGTACTGCTTCAAGCAGTGCAGGAGGCGGCAGGTATTGGATAACCAGAACGATGTCATCTCAAAGTCCTCGTTGTGCTTCTGTGAAAAGAAAAAGACTTGCCTGGTTATGAGGAGGTGGTTCCCATCTGGTCAAATGCTTACTTGTCCTGACAGGCCCACATCGCCTTCTCTCACTTAGGAGGCCAAGCAGGCCTGGTGACAAGTGGACCCTTAGTCTTCACGGTCACGTGGAAGAAAGCCCTCCCCGTGAGGCTGCATTCCTGCTCCTCCAGCCCCGGGGGAGGACGCATGACCCTGCCTGGAGGCCCCTGATCAGCCGTGCACACCCAGCGGGCAGTGGGTGGGGTCTGGGGCCAGTTGGGAGCCTCACTGGAGGAAACTGGGGTGCAACTGGGCCATATAGTACTAGGTCACTGGGCTGAAGGCAGAGCATGGAAGGACCAACCATGAACGGGTGAGTTCTAGATAAAGCTGGACCCTACAGTCCTGAGTAAAACAGGAAGTGTTCCTGCGACGAAGCCAAGGGGGACAGATGAGCCTGACTCCAGCAGCCCTGGGCTCTGCCCTGAGCACTGGGCCAGACGGCCTGGCAGGTTCTTAACTGTCTGGGGTCTAGCATAGAGGATGCTGGGGAGAACACAGTGAAACATCTTGGGGGGCTTGTTTGTCTTGAGATCAGGTGTCTTTCTCTTCAGAGCTGGAGATTCTGGGGAACTTGCAACTGAAGCGACAGTGAGCTGCCGTCTTCACCCAGCTCCCCACCAGACCAGTGCCTGGGGCCTGGACACTGACCTTGAGGACCTTCTTGATGCCGTTGATGGTGGAGGTCAGCAGGGAGTGCACCTTGAGGTCGTCGTTCACGTAGTCCGCGTGCCGGATACACATGTAGAGGATGTAGGCCGGGAGGCAGGGCACCGCACCTGCCAGCGCCTGCGGTTTCAACTCTGCCAACAAAAGACAGCAATGATTAGAGTGACCGTAGATGCTGCTCGATGCTCAGGGCTGTAAGAATCCTGGCCCCCCCAAACAAACAGTCTCCCCAGGTTCCTGGAGCTTCTTGGGGTGGGGGGTAGGGGCTGGCAGAGGAGTAGGGGAGAAGATGCCCTGGATACACACAGATTCCTTTGGACACTGTCTACTGGTATTTCAAAAACTCGTTGAAAAACCCCAAACAAACAACAAACATGTTTCTAATTGTTTAAAATAGGCTTGTCACGCCTAGTCCTTATAACAGAGGAAGAAAATCCCCAGGGGTGGCGAGGGAGCTCCCTGCTGAAGTTTACATACAGGCCATGGTCCTTGCCAAGAAGGGGCCCACAGCCAGAGGCTGACTGAAGGCAGGGACAGGCTCCCCAACCAGGGGACCGGGGCGAGGGCCCCCTAGGCCTCTGCACCAGCACCTCCTGTTGTGGACACACTGCGCTCCTCAGCAGCAAGAAGGCGAGGCCTGGTCCCAAAGACAGAGCCTGTGGGCCAGGGACTGGGCAAGCCGGAGCAACCTCTAGCCCATCTGGTCTTCCATTCAGCAACCTCAGAGCCGTAGCTGCCCACACTTTGCCAGACGTGGCAGCTCAAGCAGGCCCTGACTGGCCCCAGCCACCGCCCCGCTGCTTGACAACCATCTCGCCAACCTCCCTCATGGCCAGCGCTAACTGGGCTGCGGTCAGGAGAAGCTAAGCTTCCCCTCCGCCTCCCAAAGCCCTCGGAAGACCAGGGAGAAGCTGCCGGACTGCTTGCCGTTCCAGAGGAGGTTCAGGGAGGCACAGGCCAGGCTGAGAGCAAGGGGTGCTGGTAGGGCCGGGAGGAGGAGGAAAGAACCAGGGACCGGCAAGGTGGAAAGGCAAGCACGAGGCCCAGCCAGGCACAAGGCCCCAGGCCTCAGATCCCAGGCACTCTGACTATGGCCCAGTCCTCACCCTACATCCCTATTACCTCCACCCCTAACCTCCACCTAGTCCAGGTCCCAAGAGCCCCTCAAAGCAACGAGGGAGGCTACCTCCCCTCCACCAGTAGGTGGGCCAGGGGAACAACATCCTCAGATCTTCCACCAAGGAGTCCACAGGCAGGGCTCGGCATAGGCTGCCAGCATCTCCAGGGGGTTACCTGACTTCAAATATACACCTACAGGTCATAATACTCTAGTACATGGTTAACATTTGGGCATCTCATAGGCTTAACAGATGACTGCAGATTGGCCTGTGGCTCTAATTAGAAAGCCAATAACAGTTTTTCCAGAAAAATGTGTTTTTTTTTTAAGGCCCAGACTTCTAATCTAAACCTTTTTGCTTTGAGCCTGACACCTGTGCAGACTGTAAACAGCTTCTCCTGCCTTGGAACTTTCCACTGTGACTTGGGATCCTGCAGAAGCTAAACTGCAGCGTCTTGTGGGCAGGAACCATGGCTCTACTTTTCCCCATCATCCACAGAACAGACGGCCCTGAGCTGCCGTCAGCGACACCCTCCCCCAGTTTGTGTGGGAAGTTGTTTAGAGGGAAGGGGGCCAAGTGCTGTGTGCAGGCCTGGGGCCACCTGAGTGATGAGCGTGGGGAGCTGCCCGCCGGCCAGCACAAGCAGCCGGTATTACTCCCTCCCCCAGTATTATTCTGTTTCACGCTGATGCTGTGAGCCCTGAGTTGCATTCATCAGAGATTAAAGGTTCATTCCTAGTGGCGTTTGAACAAGACACAGCCTGTTTAAGGCGAACTTACATCACATTTAGTTGTCAGGCAATTGTAGGAGAGGGTAGGGGAAAGTAGCCTTTATAAAAAGAGCAAAATACTCAGCTACTAAAAGCACCCCAAACAGAGAGCTGAACTAAAACTTGTGCCAGGCTGAGACCACGCTCTGTTCTTCCCTCTGAGTTCCTCACACTAGAACAATTCAACACAGCATATTTCAAGTCTTACAGACGGGAGAACTCAGGCACAGAGAGGGGAGCCAGCAGCTCTGGGGCCAGAGCGCCAGGCCTCCAAGGACCCCTCGGTTCTGGTCCAGGCTCTCCCCGCTGGCCCTGCAGGCGGCTGCTGACTTGGGCTGGACACAGAGCAGGACGTCAGGCCTGTTGAGGCCAGGTGAGGTGTGAGACCAGAGGGACCAGAGCTGGTGCAACTGGCAAACCAGGCCCGGGGTGGTGAGGAAAGCAGCTCCCAAGAGCCCTGTGGGTGCCCCCCCACCCCGCCGCACTCTGGGGGCAGCCCCCACACTGACCCCAGCATCAGCATCACCTGCATCAGCCGCACCTGGGAGCCTGTCAGAAATGCAGCATCTCGAGGGGATGGGTGAAAGTGGGGGGGTGTCCGTGGGGCGGGGGTTGTGCAGGAGGCGGACGGACGGGGGCTGACCTGTC
The DNA here is from genome assembly GCA_007570785.1 of Antilocapra americana. Lineage (NCBI taxonomy): Eukaryota > Metazoa > Chordata > Mammalia > Artiodactyla > Antilocapridae > Antilocapra > Antilocapra americana. The sequence goes on along the minus strand of ML661903.1, from coordinate 11,614,941 downwards.
ACCAGATTCCGAATGAGCAGGGCCTCGTCCTCCTTGTGGTACTCCAGCATGCCCTGGAAGTCCTTCTCCTTCCGCTGCACGGTGACCTGCCTGTTGAGCTCGTGCCGCTTCCGCTCGCTCTGGGCCAAGGCTTGGGCAGCTGAGCAGGGGAGAGGGACGGAGAACCAACTGAGAGATCTCCAGGCTCAGGCCCGGGGCCGGGCATCTTGGGTGGGCAGGGTCTGGGCCCCAAGGTTCTGGGTTTGCTGGGCTCCCACACTCCACACACGGTCTGCCCTGCAGCCTGGGTCACACGTGTGACAAGAGGACCTGAGCACTGGGCACCGGATCCACTCAGGAGAGGGACTGGGAAACACCCAGAATGGCAGAGGACACGTTGTGGACCAGAGAGAACTTGGGAAGGATGTAGGTGCAGGGTGTACAACCATTCTGCTGGGGGCTGTTTCTCCCCTCTTCCCCCAGCGATGAGAAAGCGGGGAGGGGAGGAGGGAAGGAGAAGGGAAGGAGGAGGAAGGGAGAGAAGAAAAACTCCGAGTGACCGAGTGACCGGGAGACTGAGAAGGAACAGAAAAGAGAAATCCAAAGACGGGGAGGGGCACGTGGGTATGAGGGGTGACGACAGCTCAAGGCTGAACAGGACACAGTCCTACCTTCCTAGAGCCTCATCCAAGAGCAGCAGGTGGACATCAGCGGGTGATTAAACCAACCGACAGCTGTGGTGGGAACATGCCTGGTAGGCACGTGGTGATCGGACAGTGAATGAGGGGCCTGGAACCCCGAGCATGGGACTCCTGAACTCAGGCGGAAGGAGTGGAAGTGGGGGCATGTATCCCAGGTGGTGAGGGGACCAGAGGAGGGTTCCCAGGAAGGCAGGACGTGCAAAGAGGGGTGGGGAGTGATATGATCAGACCTATAGCAGGGAGTCAGAGAAAGAACATTCTAGGTATTTCTGGAAGATCCATTGACGTCTCTGCCTGACCTCTCTGGGCCAGATGCCAGGTGGGACGTTTAACCAGGGAACTGGCCCCTCTCCCTGACTACCAGAGCATGGAGTGGGGCCCTTGTGGTTTCTGGTTTCATGTTATGGAGCAATCTTTCGAACCAGAAAGTTTGCCCTCCAGCTTTTAGCCCTTTGAAGGCAGGTCCATGGGGCAGCATCCCCTTCCTGCACAGCTTGGAATCAGCACCCAAACACTTGCTAAGTTTGTGTCTGTGGGTGAAGATTCCAGCAAAATGAGACTGGGCGAGCTCCTGGGGTATGTGTGAGTCTGTCACGTGTCTGGGGCGGGGGCAGGCAGGCCCCTCCCTGACGGGGGCTGAGCACACCTGTGCCTCACATACACACACACACACCTACTCACACCCTACCTTCCAGGTCCTGGACCTTCTTCATGTAAATCTTCAGTTGCTTTTTGAGCTTCCTCTCATTCTTCTCCAGCTTCTCAACCAGCTCTTTAAGGTCCTAAAAGCAGAAGGAAGCAGTGTGAGAACACATCTAATCCCGTCCTGGAGCGTGGGGCGGAAGGGGGTGGGGGTGGTGGTCCTGGTGCCCAGCGAGCCAGGCCTCCAAAGAGGAGGCCAGGCTCCAGCTCCAGTAGGAGTCCCCTGACCTTCCAACCCTGCTGCTCCCCTGTCTGGACCCACAAAGCAGGGGATGGGTCAGAGCGATCTCTCAGTCTATATGGCGTCTCCTCCCTGCTCAGGCCGCCTGGCACCCTGCCTGAGCCACAGTCCTCTAGGCCTTGCCTCCTCCAGTTGTCACGGCAACCCCCAAGAGACCCGCAGCCTCCGGGGGGGCCCCAGGTGGATGGGTGGTGCCCTGGGGAAGGAATGGACAGGCAGAGAGTGCCTTGGAGAGGCATCCACTGGACAAGCCCGCAGGCCAGCGAGGTTACCTGGGGCCCAGAAGCAAAACAGGCCCTTAGCTGGGGCCCCTCAGGGGCTGCCAGACTCCTAGCAACCATGGGCCTAGGTGGGAATCAGTCCCTGGGACTCGACACTGCATTAATGTCACCCTGTCCCCGCAGGGAACTCCGTGACCATTATGGACTCTGTGACACAACAGCGATGCGACTGTGGAGCCTTGGAAGATATCAGGGCTCCCCCCTCCTCCTCCTCTCTGCCCTTCGGCATGGGCGACATCCCTTTCACGCCCCCTGCCTAATTTCAAGCCTTCCCCACAACCCTTTTTCTGTAATACTTGTTAATCCCACGTAGAATCGGGTTTTTGGAAACACAGTCTTATTTCTCCTCTTTCATTTTTTCCATCTTGCTTCCCCCACCCGCCTGAGATCTCTCTGAGAACAGACCCACTTCTCTGGCCCTTGCCCCGGCTCATTCAATGACTGCCAGGACAGCCACTGACCACTCCCCCCACTGCCCTCCGAGCAAGAGCGGGGAGTCCACCTCCACCACTCAATCTGTCCAGAGCCGTCCTGGTCCACAGAAGGTGGCGGAAGTGACCCTGGGCCAATTCTGGAACTAGATCTTAAGAGGCCTTCCCCTCATCCTCTTGGAAGTCAGCTGCAATGTAAACGGAAGAGAGCAGACCCCTGGAGGGGATCCGAGGCCCCAGACAGGGACTGGGAGGGCCTTGCATCCTCCAGCCCCCTCCAATCACAGTGGAGCGGAGACGAACCGCCCTCACTGGGCCCTGCCAGAATTCCTGACCTGCACAACCTGGAAGCGCTTCTGAAAGGGCTGCTAAATTTCCAGGAGGCCAGTTACATGTTAACAGACAAACAAAACAGCTCGGCATTCTTGCTGACGGGAGAGTTCTGGGCTCTCTCTGTCCCTGCCATAGGGCCAAAGACATGAACCTTGCCCGTTTGGTGAAAGGCCACCGCTGGTCCCCTTTGCTTTGAGAACGTGCCCTCCCAGGGCTGGGCCCCGCGTGGTGCGGGGACTCACCAGGTTCTCGTTGGTGAGCCGGGACATCTCCTGCTGGATGCCAAACTCCACCTGGGCCTCTGGGGAGAGGAGCAGGGTCTGGCAGAAGGTCTGCTGCTGCCTGTCCATCTCCTCCTTCAGGGCCTCCAGCTGGGCCTTGAGATTGTCCACCTCCTCCTTGTGCTCGCGGCTCTGGGCCTGCAGCTGTGCCTCCAGCAACCTGCACCCGGAGGAAGGAGGGCAGACGACAGAGGGCTGGAGTCTGCGCCCCAGACAGGGGCCACAGAGCGACACGCGACGGGGGGAGGGGGCAGCCGAGCAGACACAGCAGCAGCGGCAATTGCATGAGACCCACGGGGGATGGACACGGGGCAGGGAAGCCGGGCCGGGCAGGCAAGCAGGCCAGCCTTCCTCTCGCAGGACAGGGAATCAAGGTCCAACACAGCGCCCCTGACATCAGGCCTTTCTCGCCACCACTCTCATCCCCTCATCCTTCGCTCTTGAGCACAGTCTGCTGGTCTGGAGTTGAGAGACTGCCTCCGTGTCAAGAGATCAGCAGAAATACATTTCTTAGAGCATCTTTCCAATAAAAGCATCCATATCTGCCCCGAAGTTCACAAGAATCTCCTCGCTAAGACAAAACTCTGGTAGACGGAACTAACTGTATTACTTGCAGATCTCCCTCCCCTTTAGTAGGTTCTCGGCAAGTTTGAGAAAGGCAGAATATTAGATCCGTTTTAATTTTTTATTTACTTTATTCTTTTTATTTACCTAACCACTATGACCATCCCCACCACCCCCCACTTCACCTCTGGCCTTTTATACACATTTTTCCACAGTCCAAATAGAAGCTAAGACGAATTGCAAACAATCGGGGGAGCTTTAAGATCCACCGTTGTCATGACAAGTGGCAGAAACACCTAGAGAAAATCTGGGGAAGGTTGGGGAGAAGTTTTGGGAGACAGGGCAATTCTGGGAGACCCCCATTCCATCTGCAAGGCAAGGAATTAAGGCAGGCTCTGAAGCAGCGTCCTCATTAAGAAGTTAATTACTGATTTTGTGACTATGGTGCCATCTTCCTGGGCTTAACGATTTAAAGAAACTTGCATCAAATGCCTCCTGACTGGGGTCGTCCTCTTCCTGGGATGCAGCCAAAGATGGTGACCAGAAGCACCACGTGGTTCTGCTACTTCTGCTGTCAGTCCTGGAGGTGCTAACGGCCCCAAGGAGGGAGGGAGCAAGAAAGGGGACGTCTCCACTGTAAAGTCCCAGGCTGACGCAGCCACATGTCCGGTGAGCTCCACAGCAGCGCTGGGTGCGGTGTTTGGCTCTGGGGGCCATCTCAGCAAAGTGACACAAACGAATGAAGGGATGATGGAGGGACAACAGAGTCACTCCCTCATCACCAAAGGAAAGCGATCATGAGGGTTTTGTGGAAGATAATTTGGCAATTAAGCCAGCACTTTTTAGGGGATACATAATATTTAGATAACATTCAATCTTGGCTTACAATACACTGAAAGTAATCACCAGCAAGCTATAAATTTAATGAGAGAAATAAGACTGGAAGCTCGGGTTCTAGGAACCCCACCCAAACCATCAGTGCTCGCTTTGTGCTGTGAATGAACTTACTGCCAGGGTTCTATGCAAGGTCCGAGAAACTCTGCCCCAGCCCCAGGCTGGCCACCTCATCTGGCAGGTGAGACCACTAAACCCAAGACAGTCTGAGGCCATGTCCCAGGGCAGGTCGGGCAGGTGTCCTGATGCATCATCAGGCTGTGCCTGCTTCGCTTGATTAATAAATTCATTACATATCAAAGCACATCCAATTCCCGCTCCCAACCCAAAATAAAGCAAACATCTAGAGGGGACAGGAATTTGATCTTACTCCATAATAGCCATTATAATATAAGCAGCAGCTAGTATTTATTCCTTGCCTCCTCCATGCCAGGTATGTGTACAGAGTATTTCACCTGCATCTATTCCTGACAACGACCTGAGAAGGAAGGTCTGATTCTGATCCACATTCTACCAGCGAGAAAATGGAGCCAGACGTCATGTGGCTCACAGGTGTGGCCAAGTTCGAAGCCATAGCCAGGAGACACACAGCCGTGGAAGCCAGCTGATCTGAACTTTCTTTTGCTAATGGGAAGGGAGGCTCTTAGTGCTGTTCCAGGAGCTCTGTGATGTCCTTGGCAGGCAGAACTCGGGAGATGGCACTTGAGGCCCTAGGCTCCCAGCCCAGCTCTGCCAGCACCAGGCCGAGGGGGCCGGCATGGCCCTCACCCCACCTCACTGAGCCTATTTGCTCTCCTGGGCAACAAGCCTGAGGACCTCCACCCCCTCTACTGTTGGCAGGCTCAGATGCGTGGCGCTGTGCCAAAGCCCTGCGCTGGTAGCAGACCCGGGACATGATGGTCAGGCTGTGCTACTTCTGTTGTTTTATTGCTAACTCATGCTCTGCAGCACGCCAGGCCTCCCTATCCCTCACTATTTCCTGGAGTTTAGTCAAATTCATGTCCATTGAGTCGTTGATGCCATCCAAACATCTCATCCTCTGCCACCCTCTTCACCTCCTGCCTTCAATCTTTCCCAGCAGCAGGGTCTTTTCCAATGAGTTGGCTCTTCACATCAGCTCAGTTCAGTCACTCAATCATGTCCGATTCTTCAAGACCCCATGGATTGTAGTACACCAGGCCACCCTGTCCATCACCAACTCCCGGAGCTTGCTCAAACTCATGTCCATCGAGTCAGTGATGCCATCCAACCATCTCATCCTCTGTTGACCCCTTCTCCTGCCTTCAGTCTTTCCCATCATCAGGGTCTTTTCCAATGAGTCAGCTCTTTGCATCAGGTGGCCAAAACATTGGAGCTTCAGCTTCAGCATCAGGCCTTCCAATGAATATTCAGGACTGATTTCCTTTAGGATGGACTGGTTTGATCTCCTTGCAGTCCAAGAGACTCTCAAGAGTCTTCTCCAACACCACAGTTCAAAAGCATCAATGCTTCGGCGCTCAGATTTCTTTATGGTCCAACTCTCACATCTGTACATGACCACTGGGAAAACCATAGCTTCGACTAACACGGACCTTTGTTGGCAAAGTAATGTCTTTGCTTATTATGCTGTCTAGGTTTGTCTAATCTCCGATGCTAGGCTGCTCCCCCAAGGCTGATGGCCACAGGGCCGGATTCAGACTCTGGTAGCAAATGGAACCAGGTTCACATTCTGGATCTTCCGCGCAGGCAGCAAGCTCCTCACTCCCTGCAAGCCCCAGTGTCCTCACCCCACAAGCACGAGGTCAGACATGCTGACACGGCAGCACACTGGGGCTGGGTCACTAAGCTCTAGTGACCTCCAAGCAGTTACCACGATAGGGACCGTCACGTGTGCTGGAGGGCAGGCTGCCTGGAGCTGGGCCAGCAGCACAGATGCAGCCGGGGCTCTGGGCTGATCTGCACATCAAAATGGAGCATGGAAGCAGCACAGACTCAGGAATCCCAGAATTAAATTTCCATCGTTCTAGAGAGCTGAGAGCCTGCTCACCAGGTTAACTAGCCCCGCCTGTTCCTTCACCCACAGAGTGAGGGAGCTGGGCCGGGTGGTTTTCAAGGTTCCAGTGAGTCATCAAGAGCTAAAGTCTTGGTGCAAACAAGCAGCATCCACACAAAGTGACAGAGGACGATGCAAGGGGCTTCCCGCTGACACTCTGCCCTGCCCCATTCCCGTGGACTGTACCCTTGCATTCCCTCCAGCTGAAAAATAATCAAGCATAGACACAAGCAGGCAGAACAGCGGACATGGGAAGAGAGGCACGCGCTTGACCTGGCAACTTGCTTTAGGCCTTGGTAGGCCAAGCCGAGCTCTCCATCTTCATTCAAGTAGCCCCAATCCTCAGTCTTGCTAGAAATAAAGGACAGAAAAACAGGGCGCCCAGTGTAGATGGGAGAGAGAGAGAGAGGAGGGGGGGCAGCAGAGGGCCAGGGGAAGGGAAACAAGGGCAGCCAGGCTTGGAAAGGCAGGAGGGAAGGTTCCAGAATGCCCAGTCCCCCTCCTATCCCTCCCATCACCAGCATCTGGGTGCCTGCAAACATCATCTCCCTCCAGTCTCCCAGCTTCTGGTTACTGTCCTGAGAGTGGGTTCCCGCACCTTCCTGTGGGACTTCTGATCACCCCCAGCCAGAAGGCACACTGCTGAAGGCAGAGCAAGAGGGTGAACTTGTTCTGCTGACTCTGTGAACCGCAGCAGCACCGGCTGGGTGGAGGCGTTTACCTGGGCTCCCTCATCACCCCTCCCTCTTCCAGAATGACCAGGAAAAGCAAGCATGAGTCTCGGGGGGGCAGGCAAAAGGGCAGGGAGGAGAGGACGGGCGAGGTGGACAGTGCAGGTGATGAGCACGGGCTGACTGTGCGCGGCCGGAGTGGGGGCCTCCCAGGTGTCAGATCCACGGAGCCACAGGGCCACAGCCTCGGGGACCCCTGGCTCCATGAGGACAGAGGAGGAGACAATCTATCCTGCCTGTGTGTCAGTGTGTGCCCCCTTCCTGTCACTTCTCAAGGGCACAAAAGTATTAACTCATCTCAGCTCCTGCCCTCCCTGTAGTCTGGCATCAAGAAACAGCTAACAGCAACTTTGTGACCAGCATCGTGAGTACTGAACTTGACCCCTGACCTTTGGACCAGACTGCATCACTCCAGTTTACTCAACTGGAAAAGCAGGAGGGCAATGCCTTTGATTTTCTAGCTCTTTTGTCCTCTTCATGTGCCCTGTGCTTGCCCAGTGCCGGCTGGGCAGCTCCAAGAAGGGAGGCACGTGTCACAGACTCCCCCAGCATAGACTCCCCAGCCCTGCCTGGCCCAGGGCATGCATGAGACCCTCGAAGGCCAGCAGGACCGGGTGGTGGGCAGCAGACTGAGCCCTGCTGTCCCCATCCAACTTCGGCCCCTCCATCCCCGCTCCCAGGGGCCTCTGCTCCTGCGGGCTGGACCCCAGCACCCTGGAGGGAGGCAGGAAGCAGGAGCTGTGTCCACTCCGCTTGCGTTCAAGACCAGCAACCTAACTCTCAGGAGATGACAGTTGTTCCCAGAAAGTTTCTGGCCATGGTCGGCCGCTGGATGCCCCGTCGGTCAGGATGTGTGTGAGGTCTGGGGGGTGCAGCTACCCGTCACATCTCCCCTGCACCCAGCTCCTCCTCGTGAGGAAGGGCCCACCCCAGCAGGGCTTGCGTGGGCTGCCTCCCGGGCACAGCTGGTCACACCCAGCACAGGCCGGACCCTGCAGTGTCCGGAACGAGCCGAGGGAGCGCTAGTAGGCCTTCCCCTTCTTGGGTGTTAACACTGAACGTGGGCCTTTTGGTGGCTGCTGTGCTAGTGGCGTTAACCCAGAGGGCAAGTCACCGGCAGGAACTCCAGGCACAGTGACGACCAGGCCCAGAGGTGGGCACAGCGTTTGTTTCTGAAGGGGCCCCTAGGGATCCCCGACTATCTCATCTCCACACGGGCGGGCACACCAAGGGGGAGGCTACCTGCCTGACACTGACACCTGGCCTAGAACCCATGGTCTCCTGGCCGTGCTCTCAGGTCCTTTCCTGGCTGGGTCCTGCAGACCCTGAGGAGGGGCTGCTGGGCCTCAGAGGGTCCCCTCACCCCTGCAGCTCCCAGGAGACCCCCTCTTGGGGAGGGGGGCACATGTGCTGCTGAGCCCTGCGGTGAGAAAGGTCACATCCTTCGTCCTTGTAACACGCTAGGCATGGGGCACAAAGACTGGAGTAGAGAACTACGTGGCTCAGACATCTCACAGGGCTCTGGAAGTCAGGCACACGAGTAACTTAAGAACCACTCATCCAGCTCCAGGTCCATCTTTTGTTCCCCATGACGGGGTCTCCCTCTGCTCTTTCCACACTGCTGGGAGGGGGCGTGTGATGAACTGGGGACAGAGGGCTACCTAAGGGCTTAAGAAGAAAGACCTCAAACAAGCTCCCAGGAATTTACTTCTTAAATGTTAAGTCCTTGATGTCACTTAATATCAACATATATATTCCTGATGCTGGGCAAGATTGAAGGCAAGAGGAGAAGGGGATGACAGAGAATGAGACGGTTGGATGGCATCATCGGCTCGATGGACGTGAGTCTGACTAAGCTCCAGGAGCTGGGGATGGACAGGGAGGCCTGGTGTGCTGCAGTCCATGGGGTCACAAAGAGTCAGACACGACTGAGAGACTGAACTGAACTGATATTCATGGAGAACGCCCTGTGTATGTCTCACTGTGCTGAGCCTTGTTCTCAAAGAAGCCACAGACACACACATGAGTAAGAGGCAGGCTGCATCCCCGAACACAGGAGGTGGCAAGACATAGCAGCCACTCCCCTAGGCTAACAAGCTCCTACCTGGGCTAGCCACCCACATGCCCACATGTTTCTTCAGGTGTATAGTCCAAGTGCTCAGCTGAGTTATCTGGGAAGTTCCTTCTAGATCTATAATTATATGGCCTAAAACTGGAAAGTCGTGCACCAGCAAAGGCCTGGGGTGATACGACTTTGCCTCTGGGGAGACTGTGAAAACCAGGACCTGACGACCAGGTCTTGGTCCAGTGTAAGAGCCTGCCATCCTGTGGACAGAACAGGCGAGCTTCCTGCCAGCTCGGAGACAGTCAGCGTCCCAATTTTACAAACACCACTTTGTGCTCCGTCTTTAGGTCCCACCCAGACTTTCTACCCCATTGCCTAGGAGATTCTGGGACCGCTGATAAACGGGAGATGGCTCCCCAACACCAGAAGCGAGAGGGAAGTTGAGACCACAAATAGGCCTGCCCATGCAGCGGGGAACTGCTTGTGGACAGGTATGGTTATGTTGTGGAATCACAGCAAATTGTGCTGACGGCTCAGGGCCAAGAGCTTTTGGGGAACGTTAGGGAAAACGCTGAAAGCTTCCAGCCAGGAGCAGCCGAGCTGGGTCTGTGAGAGGAGCTGAGCAGAATCAAGTTCCCCTTCTTCACTCTGCCCAGGAGGAGAGCTCGCAGCCGCTGGGGCTCCAGACCAAAGGAACCCTAACTCCAAGCATCCCCCAAGACGGCTGCACAAACCCCTCCCTGGTGAGATAAGGTCTCCACTCTCCTGCACAGGCCCCTTAGGGGGTGACCCCCCCGCCCCCAGCTGCCCAAGCCCAGGTGGCAACAGCAAAGCTGCCCTTCTGCCCAGGCCTCTGGGCATTTCCCGGCACCTGCTGGGTGGAGGGGGCCTGCGAGGAGGTTTCTTGGGAAAAGAATGCACCCTGAGTCCATCGCCTTGGCAAGGTGTGGGTGGAAATGGCCAGCAACTAAGGGAACCCTCTTGGAGCCAGGCCTGAGCCCTGGCCACACCCCTGCTCCCTGCAGCTCTGTGACCTCCCCCTCCCCGCCACTGCATGCCCAGAGGGGATGCCAGCCTCAGAGCAGCAGGAAGCTCTGTCTCCCAACCCTCTGACCTGTCTCTCCCTGATGGACTTGGCTCCAGACAGTTCTGAAAAGAAAGACGGCCTCTCCAAGCACCAGCCTGTCTGTGACAGCCCATCTCTGGGGCATGGACCAGCCCTCTCTTTGCTCTAGTTCTGCCATTTATGAAATGCTGATAATGTGCTGGCTTTCTCTGAGTTCCCCAGATGTGAAAATGAGAGAGCATCTGGAGACAGTCATGCTACACCTATTCCTGTGGCTATTCTCAGAGCAGGTCCTCAACAGTGGCTTTTCGACCTACATTTGAGGACAAAAGACACAGTTGCAAAGATCAGAAAACTAACTCTATAGACTATGAAAGTGAACAGGTGAAAAAGTTCTGAACTTGGGGACCAGTGCTCATGGAGGGGCTGTGATCAGGTTGGGGGTGTGTGTGTGTCTACAATCTCTCTGGAAACCTAAGCAAAATTCAGTGTTATGAGTGTAAGTTTTTCTAGGGAGAGGATAGATTTTCCAACCATGCCAACTCTGAAATTGTCCCTGCATAATACAATTTACATTTAAACCAGAATACTCTGTCACAGGAAAATGGTAGGAGACTGAAAGCAACTGTGCCTTCAAAGCACCTTTGCTGGAAAGGATGTGCTTGCTGGCTGAGCTCCAGCAATCACATCCCAATCTTCCAGCCCTGCCTGCCTGCCCACTGCTGTCCTCCCGGACAGCTGGGATTCATGGAACTGGAAGACTGACAAACCCATTGATAGCACTTCCAGGCACTTGGAGAACTGGTTCCTCTGGCTTCCCCTTCTGGAGGCAGCGGCTCCTTGCTGTACTTAACTCGGTTTCACAGGCTATTAGTTCCCTATTGGACCCTGGGCTTGCTGGGTACAGAATTATTTTAAGATATAAGAAAAGCTATTTTTATTTTATCATCATCATTATCATTGCTTCAAAGGAAGACGAATCCAGGGTATTAAGCATGCCCTGGGAAAACCTTGACTCGGGACTGGATCTCTAATAAACCATATGGATGAATAAAAAGGGAGATCAGAAAGATATTTCCACTCCCTGTCAGGACTAAGCTCTCTGTTTTCTTCTTTCTTTTAAAAACATTTTTTAAAATATCATCTGTGCTCCTTTTTCTTATTCATCTCATTTCTTATCTTCACCCAAGATAATTTAAAATGACTAAATCTTGACTGCAGTTTTGGCATACAGAAATTCACTTTCACTTTCTTCTTTCCTTCCTTTGTGGAAGAGAATTATGGCTTTCTTGAAATAAATGGCTTCCTCCTGGGGGCCTGTGAAAATACCTTTACCTTCTTAACGCCTATGCAGTCGGCTGGAAGCAGCCCAGCCTGGTCTTTCATCTTCCACCGTGACTCAGCTACAGGCCTGCTGTGTGGCCTGAGTTGCTCAGTTTGCTCATGGGCCGAAAGAGGGGCTAGATGAGAAGACGGGGAATCAAAGCCCTGGGAAGCCCTCACATCGTTCAGTGACTTTCCTACCAGCAGTTCACCACGCACTCCCAGGGCCCCCTGCTGACAACTTCTGCTTCCTGCAATTTTGAATAAAGGTATAATGACTGATCAACATTCAGGGAGAGAGAAAGGTGGCTAGGGAAAAGGGCCAGTCCCAACTTTACACAAGCACCCAGAGAGGCAGAAGGAGGCGCAGCTGCTAACAGTGGCTACACCGATACTGGGCTGACTGCGTGCATTCAGAGAGCTACGCGTGGGAGAGCTCGCCTAATCCCAGCCACCCTGTGCGGCGGGCTGCTACGACTGTCCCCAGTTCAGAGGAGGAAGCTGAGCACTGCCACTCAAGAGCTGGTGAGAGGACGGATCTCACGTGCGTGGGTGTGCTACCGTCAGGGCCCTGCTCTACCCCGGGTCCTCTGCCTCTCTCGGTCACTCCCTTTTGCCTTAATCCCAGGTAGCTCATCCCTGAGGGGGAACCAGAGGTGGTCAGTTCACTAAAGGCCTGGGAAATCTCATTTTAGCCAGTCCGGCAGTGGTCAGAGTCTCCCATCCAACCTCTGCAGGGCTTGGCGTGGTTCCATGTCTTAAATGACAGGGCAGTGGGGCCACCGTCACGTTTGTTCACCAGCCAGGCTGGTGAAGATAGTAGTAGGGCAGCAAGCAGCTGTGGCAGGCTCCCTGCTACCATTCAGGCGGGCTCACTTGACGCCTGTTCCCGTTTCTACAAGAGATGTCCCTCCCAGTCAGGCCTCCCTCTGCTCCTGCCGAGCCTTCCTGGGGAGCTCCCTTCCCCCAGGGCTTCTCAGAGGATCTGGGTTCTAGATGCTCCAGGGGTGTTCGCTGGAGTCTTGCCGACGCTAACAGCGGGCTACTTCAGTGCATGGGACTCACCGACCCCCCTCTTCCCCACTTATCTCCTATAAGAACCGATACCGAGCGCATGGTCAATGTCTGAGGAGGGGCCTCACGTGCCAGGCTGCGCAGGGCCCCTGCCCGGTCAGAGCCTCCCCCAGGCACAGTCACTGCGAGGTGGGGCTTACCTGTTAGTCTGGCAGACCCCGTGATAGGCCTCGATGGCATCTTCCTGATCCACGTGCTTCTCGCTGTTCGGCCAACTGGTTCGGGCATTGATGTTTGGCTCCTAGGAGATCCCCGGTCAGAAAAGAATGAACTCTGGTTATATGAACAAGTCTCATGAAATGACTTCATACACAGAGGTGGGAAAAAAACGAGCCTTTGGGAAAAGATGAAGGCCTAGGAAGACTTCAGATAACAGGAGTTAATCCCTGGCAGGAATGGGATTTTAGAATCACATGTGAGCAATAAGGCCTGGCTGTGAAAGACAGCGAGCGCAGAGAAGGGGGGCAGGTGCGATGGGGTGGAGGGAGGCAAGATGTCCTGGAGGAGAAAGCTCCCTGAATGCAGAGGACACAGCCGAAGTCTGTCTCGGCGTGGCATCCCCCACAGATAGTGCTGCCCACATACCTGCCCCATCACACCCTAGGCCCACGCCCAGAGTGGCCAAGGGGACCCCCGGCCCCTCCCTTCCCGCTCCTCAGTCTGTGCAGGAGGCAGAAACATCAGGAACAAATGCTACATTTGACTTGTAACCCTGGGAGGCTAAGAGAGACAGGCAAGCCTTTCTCTACCTGGGCAACAAAGCAACAAAGGACACGACCTAAGGTGAAAAAAGCAGGCCCAACGGGAGCTGCTCAGGCCATGGCCCAGGTGCGCTGATTCCGTGACTCGTTCCTTCTGAACATGCTCCTACCAACTAACTTCAGAAGATTCTAGAAACTTCCAGCAAAGTCTCCTGTGAAGTCATTCTGGGAGGACAGCAGGTAGCTTGCTCTACTTTTAGAGGTGATTCTAGAGCAAAAGACTCTGGTGTTTCAGGGTGAAGACCCTCCTGGGTGAAGATGCCTAAGGAAAGCACCTCTGCCCTCACCGGCCCGCGGGCCCCTCCTCACCGAGCCTGTGCCCGCCAGGCGGCGCTGGTCAGTGCTCACGATCTGGGTCCGCAGGATGAGAACCTCCTCCTTGCGCACCTCCAGCTCCTCGTTGGCCAGCCGGAGCTGGTTCAGCAGGAGGCTGTAACTGTCGGGGGTGCCTGCGGCGCTGGGGCTGTGCTCCGAGGCTTGGTCGGCCACGGCTTTCCTCAGCTCGTTCAGCTCATTCTTTAGCTTCTTGTTCTCCGACTCCAGCTCCTGCCTCTGGGAGGTGGCCCAGGGACACCCTCGTCACTCCCTGGGGTCAGGGCACCCTCCCAGGGCTTCCTCCTCCACCACCTTCCTTCATCACCTGCCCTGCCTGCCTGGGAAGCTAAGAGCAACCTTCCCATTTTAATGACAGGCCACAGAGAGGTTGTGACTATATCAGCAAGAGGTCAGAGTCGGGGCCTGGATTTGAACCCACAACCCCAAGTTATCGGTGCTAAGGATCTGACATGATACCACTACTAGGGTCACATTCCTCTAAGTGATTCCACGGGACTCGTATTTCTAGGTGCATCCAGCTACAAAATCCCTCCTTGTGGAAGCACTGGGTTACAGTTCCCACATGTTGTTAACATGGGACTTCCTGGAACCCTATATGTTAATGTATTTTTTGACTTTACAAAAGGAAATATAAAATGCTGGGTATCCTAACCTGGTGGCTCAGTCGGTAAAGAGTCTGCCTGCGATGCAGGAGACCCGGGTTCAATTCCTGGATCTGGAAGATCCCCTGGAGAAGGAAACTGCGACCCACTCCAGTATTCTTGTCTCGGAAATCCAATGCACAGAGGAGCCTGGTGGGCTACAGTCCATGGGGATCATGAGAGTCGGACACGACTTAGCGACTAAACCACGATGTCCTAAACTTACTTGTCCAGAGGGGCCTCTCTGTCCCTGTCTTCTCAGGGGCATCGCACGGACTGGTGTTTTGGAGAACAGACCAAGAACACTGTTTTGGTCACACAAAGCCACCAACTGCCAGTGGTAGCAGAGAAAAAACTGTCTCCGTACAGAGTCAAGAATACCACTGAAACTCAATTTTGGAATGTATTTAAATTTTCAAGGCAAAATATTTAACTTTGTGTTTAAGATGAAGTCAGGCAACTTAAAGTCTGATAATTTTATATAAATTGCTGACAGGGTCCTGGAATACATGGAATTCAAAGTTTCCCCGAGAAAACCAAGAACGAGGGTAAGTGGGCACTAGCTGCCAACTTGTCACAGAGCCACAGGATCACAGAGCTGACAGACCACCGGGTAGAACCCTTTCCTTAATGAACGAGGAAAGAGGGTGGAGCAGAGAATGGGAGTTCAGACGCTGGTAGGGGTCCCTCCCACCACTCTACCCCCACGTGGGCATTTCTATGTTAACTCTCGGTAGTTCGTACCAGAACTGAATTTAATTGAAGGACACCTAGCTGGTGTCCACAGAGAACTGGAGAATTGTTTGCTGTGGAAAACTGGCAAATTTGGGGTCAGGGGTGCTGTGCAGAGAAACAATTTCCTGTTAGCATACATAGTTTCATGGAGGATGTCTGTCAGTCGCTCAGTCGCGTCTGACTCTTTTAGACTCTGCCAGGCTCCTCTATCCATGGGATTTTCTCCAGGCAAGAATACTGCAGTGGGTAGCCATTCCCTTCTCCAGGGGATCCTCCTGACCCAGGGATAGGCAGGGCTCCTGCATGGCAGGCAGATTCTTTACCATCTGAGCCACCATACAACTTTTCCTTCATTTCGAAGAAGAAACAAATGCAGGAAAAGGAAACTGTGTGCTGATGGCTCCACTTAGAGCAGACAGGAGCTCAGGACTGGGTTTGCTGCTGCCCAGAGTCATCACCAGACCTCTGCAGGGGGAGTTCAAGGAAGCTTGTCTTCCAGGAATCTTACCTTCAGACTGTTGTAGGCTAGATCTGCATCCTGGTCCAAATCTGAGTCGTTGCTTGGTTGTTCCGCCTGTGTGCATAATGAGGCGGAGAGGTGAGCATGGGCCACAGGATGGCGGTTCCCCAGGAGGACCTCCCTCCTTGGTCAGGAGGGGCTTGACCCTTGCTTGTGGACTGAGAACCCTCACCCTCTGTGTGCCTGCCTCCTTTCTGCATCCAAAGGGCAGCTCCCTACCTTAGGCCATCATGGAGCTCTCCATAAATAACCCCTCCCTGCCTGCCCACATCCCCTACATAACTTCATTCACATGATCTTCGTGAGCACCTACAGGCTGAATACAAATCATACTGTACATGGGTTGAACCATATCTCCTAAAAAGATACACTGAAGTCCTAACCCCTGGTACCTGTGAATGTCACCCCATTTGGAAACAGGCCCTTGCAGATGTGAGCAGGTCAAGATGAGGTCATTAGGATGGTCCCTAGTCGAATATGACTGGGGTCCTTATAAGGAGGAGAAAAGATACCCACGCGGGAAAGAGTGCCATGTGACCTGAAGATGGAGCAGAGACTGGAGTCATCTCCCAGAGCCCTTAGGAGCGCACCGCTCTGCTGACCACTGAATTTCTGACTTCTGGCCTCAGAGCCATGAGGGAATAAATTCATGTTGTTTTCAGCCATCTGGTTTGTGGTGCTTTGTTTCAGCAGCCCTACAAAACTAACACCGTCAGACTTGTGTGCTTACTAAGAAGGTTAACATAATTCTCTACTTATTATGAGGTTGAGGAGCCCCTCTTCAGTTTTTGGGGGGAATGTGTGTACATGAACCATCTGTTTTCCCAGCTAAGTTCTCTGAGCGCCTTGTGGAGAAGCCTGCTTCCTCCAGGTCCTTATAAGAACCTACAATAGCCGGCGAGCCAGCTGGCCCGCTGCAGAGCACCATGGGTGCAGTCTGACGTCACAGCTCCACCCCTGGGGCTGTCGATGACAACCCCGGGAATACTAGCCCATTAGGACTCAGCTGAGTCAATGATTCCTGTAATGGTCTGGCAGCTCTTAGACTTGACTTGTCCACTGAGAAGGGGCAGAGAAAACTCTGTAAATGGTAAACTGCTTGGAGTGGTCTCAAGTAGTGGGTGACAGTCCAGGAAAAGAGCGGGGTTTAGGGAGCTAAACCCTGACAGCGCTTAATTAGATTATACACAGTGCTGGCAGCCGGACGTCCACCCCACCCTGAGGTGTATGCCAGGCTGAGAGGCAGGGGCTGGACCTGAGCCCTGCTGCAGCTCCTTCGAGGTCAAGGCTGGTGACACTGGCTGTGCGGTTTCAACCTGTGACCTGGGAAAGTAGCTCTCCAGGGTCCCAGCCTCTGCTTCGCCTCCCAGCATCCCCAGGGGTGGGGCTGTGACGGCTCAGGGTCAGCTCATGACCTGCTGCCCTGGGGAGAGGCCTGTGCTGGTGTCCTACACAGCAGGGGGTTGCCACACACTGAGAGCCTTAGGTTCTTGGAAAACGGGGATCACCTAGCAAAACCTGAAGCACTGTATTAAGGTGGATTGGCAGTTACGTTTCTAAGTGGACCGCCCGCTGGAAACCCCCTGGTAGCCAGGCTGGAGGAGAGGGAGCAGAGGGGACAGGAAGTCAGACACACCGACTGGCTGTCCTAGAGGGTCCCCACCAAGGCAGGCTCAGTCGCACCCATGTTGATAGACTCCCTACTGTCTTCCCTGTCGTTTCACATCCAGAGCCTGGCCTCTCTCTGGAGCTGAGCCTGGGGCCTTATTGCCCCAGAATAAAGACCCAGGTGGCTCAGAATTCGTCCTGGGACCAAGGGCAGACCCCAGAACATGCTCTCAGAAAGCTCAGTTTCAGGGTTTCTGCAGAGAGATCCCATGCTTTCCCCTCCCCAATTCTGCCTTCCTTACTGAATTCTGGCAGAAACAAGGCCATTCTTCCTAAGCAGAGATCCTCCACGCACGTTCCAGGGCTCTGAGCCAAACCTGCGGTTCTACTTCTTGCTCAGTGACTATTTTTTAAGGAGAGATATACCCTTTTTGAGCCTACCTGGTGGCTTAGAGGGTAAAGAGTCTGCCTGCAATGCAGGAGATCAAGTTGGATCTTTGGGTCAGGAAGATCCCCTGGAGAAGGGAATGGCCACCCTCTCCAGTATTCTTGCCTGGGAAATTCCATGGACAGAGGAGCCTGGGTGGTTATAGTCCATGGGGTTGCAGAGTCGGACACAACTGAGCAACTAAATCACCACCACCACCATACCCACTTTATCTGGTGTCAACACAAGCAGAAGTCTGAAAGCCAAGATTCTGAAGTTATTTGGCATCCCTGGGGTGGGGAGCCTGCAGAGTGAGTCTGCAGGGTTGGCTGAGCGGCCAGGAACTTCCAGGTCAGGCCTGGTGTGACGTCTGTGAGCTTTTCATCTATTTGATTTGTGCTCGCCTGTCAGGGCAGCTTCTCTCCTAATTGAATGAGTCATTTATAAACCTAATTCTTTCACTCTCCATTCTGCATCTAACCCACCTGAGAGATTTAAATCCATCAGCAAGATGTGCCTCCCCACTTACTGCTCAGGAAAACACCCAGGAATTTACCAGTAACACAGATCAGCATCTGTGTCACGCTTGATTAGAAAGGGAGTTGGATGTCACACAAGGAGACAGTGTGTGGGGGTAGGATGGGGGTGGGGCTGAGGATGCAGGGAGGGGTTCAAACCCCACAATGGACAATTAGGGTCTGAGAACAGACCAAGGCCTCCCACACACCTGCTATGAGGTCAGCTAATGATGTGATCCTTGTCCAGAATGCCTCGAATTCCAGCAGAAGTGGTCCCTACAGCGAGTGGCGCCGACCTCTGCATCACTGCTAATGGCAGTGGACTCTCTATTCCTACAGCATCAACCTGTCTGTACTTAACCTGGCACTTCTTAAAAATACTACCAATGATATTTTTTATTTTTCATCTGTGTTGTGTCTGGTCCTCCTGAACTAGATTACATATCCCTCGAATTTACAATCTAGTCAATCTGGGAATTTCTCTTTTGTTTGAATTTCCCTCATTTAATAAACGCTCAACATGTATTATCAGTCTGACACCAGCACAATGCTGAGCACTGCGTAGGTGCCCAGTGGGTCCAGAGATGGAGCTATACATCTGGAGACACTAAGGTTTCAAGAAATATCTTTTCAGGACCCAAGATACAGATGATGACTTAGACTGAGACAAAGGTACAGTCCTCGGAAAGAAGGGTGACTGACTGCAAACTAGCCCTGCCCCTGACCCAGCGTTGTTAAACTTAAGCCCACACCAGATTCCAGGTACAAAAGGCCGCAGATTTTCTGAGATTTGACTTTTGCCTACACAGTCGACCCCTGAACCATCCAGGTTTGTACTGCCTGAGTCCACTTAATTTTGCATGATTTTCCATGGTAAATTCTACAACAGAACATAATCTGTGATTGGTTGACTCCTTGGATGCAGAACCACGGCTAACTATAGTCACAGATCAATTTTCAACCATGCAGAGGGTTGGGCGCCTCTAATATGAGTTGTTCAAAGGTCACCTGTATTTATACTTTAATTACATCCCGGTTCTCTTTGCAAGGGGGTGACAATAACACAGGCTCCCTGCTGGCTTCACCAGTGGAGAGTCTCTGCCCTGGGGTTACTGGGGAAGTGGACTCCTGTCCGAGCAGGGTGATGTGGGCACTGGCAGAGAAGACCCAATGGGTCACCAACATGAGATGAAGTGCTTCCCTGACACCCAGGCCCAGCACGACCCTGCGGGGTCACGCTCAGCCCATGTACCCTGGCAGGAGTGCGCAGGGTCACTGTGAAGCCAGCATCCTGGGGCGTGCTCCCACAGGCTCACAGCCCCTTCACTCACCGGGACTCTCTTGCCGTCCTGCTGTTCTTTCTTCTCCAGCTGCACCTGCAGCTTCTTCCTCTCCTGCTCCAGCTCCCGCACCCTCTTCTGCAGCTTCAGGAAGACAGTCATGTCCATGGCCGCCTTCTCCAGGCCAATTTCCTTCCGGGGAAGACAGGAAGCAGGAAGAGAAGGTTTTAATAGCATGGATGCCTTAGGGAACACACGGCGCCCTCATATCAGCTGTCTGTCCCTCGTCTCCCTCCCAGACATCACCAGTCCAGGCTTCGGAGAAAAAGCCAATGCCGTCCATGGGGCATTCTCATATTAAAGTTGGTGCTCCAGGCTCACTCTCTGCCTGGATAACATCTGCGTCTCAGTCACCTGTATTTTTCCCATGTGAAACACTTAAGATGACTGATCACACACTCCAGGAACAGATGGATAAAGATGTGGCCACTTTATCTGGAAGTTAAAAGAGCTCATTTCTAGAGAATGGTCTCAAACTAGAGACACTGTAAAACTCAGGATGTAATGCGTCCTGATGAAGGATCAGTGTGGTTGCTAATGACTATAAATGGGCTGTCCAATGCCACGGGACTGTACCTCGAAACAAAACCAACACTTGTCTTGCCAGGCAACCCACTTATCCAACAGGCTGCATACCACCCATTCCCAGTAGGTTTCTGCCTTAAGATTCATGCCTGTTTGTCCTCAAGAGTGTGTCAAATGTGGGGGTGACAAACGCGGATATCTGCACAAGCATATCCACGTGGATTTTTAAAAGAGGGGGAATGGAAACATGTATACCTATGGCTGAGTCCCTTGGCTATTAAGCTGAAACTATCACAACACTGCTTGTTAATCAGCTATACCCCAATACAAAATGAAAGGTTTTTTTTTAAAAAAAGTATCTGTGTCTACATATGGGACAACATAATTTGGTTCATCCAGCACTTAACAAACGCTTCCTGCTTAGCCAGCACTGGGTTTACTGCCCTGGCCAGCCCCAAGACCTCGCCTCAGCTTCTTTAAAGAACATAACTCCACTGATGGAAGTGCTTATGTCTGCAAGTAAACTTCTCACACATAGAAACACTTGGGTGGTGCATCTGGTGTTCAGGCTGACCAGAGCCTCTGACAAAGGAGGAGATTGCAAAGCAGAATGAAGGGACTTAAGCCAGCATCTTCCATCAGCTGATTATCGTCTAGCTTTCCATCGGACGAGCTTCACGCAGGCAGGGACCTCCTCTGGGTCCGTCCCTATTGTTTCTCTAGCACCTGGCAGCAGTGTCTGGCACAAGGACGTCTCAAGGTACATTTGTTTTTTTTTTGTTTTTTCATTTGCCACTTTTGTTTTTATCTCTTCCACATCTATTTCCACGTGCTACATAAGGTTTTACATGCTTGTCATTTTCTGCTTTTCAAATGCCAGAAGGAAAATAGTGTGTCTACACACCTTTAATAAAATTACACACAGACTATAAAGACCATCGAGCGACTCTAAGAGGCCACTACTGGCAAAGTTACAGTCCTTCCGCAAATATCTGTAGCTTCAAATATTTGTTGCTGTTCTCTGAGTTTTATCCAGCTGCTAAGTCAGGAAGGACAATTTTCTTGTGTATCTGTTGCTATGACTATATGCACCGTGACAGTAAGTGGGGATGCTAATTTACATCTGTTTTAATGACTTAGCTCCTCCAGCTATTTCACCTCTCTGCAGTAGGTCCTCAGTTTTGCAAGAGGAATCAGGGATCTTCCTTTACGTAGAGTGGGAACAATAACTTATTGCCTTGCACAGTAAATATCAACTCCAGAGAGCTGATAAGAGACTCAAGAAGTCCACCACAGTCCAAGCAGTCCTGCTGTCAGAAATGAGCCGTAAGCACTGCCCGTTGCCAGCAACGGAACAGTGTCTTGGGGGCTCCACACAGGTCACCAACCCCGGGCCACCCCGGAGCACAGAGACCAGCCAAGAGCCTGCCTCCCTCACCTCCACCTGCTGGAGGGTGTCCTCTGTGTCTCCGACCTCAGATGTGGAGATGGAGGGGTAATTGGAGTCAGATTCTAAGCTGCTTTGGTTTGACGGGTTCCTCCGGTGGCCTGGGGTTTGCTGTTTAGAGAGAGAAACGTGAAAACTCAAAAGGAACTCATGTTAATAAGAGCTATCATTTTTCAAGTTAATGGTAGACCCTTGAGTAGACTTCTGCCTCATTTGTCAAAAAGAATAGGGACCACTGATTCTTGGAGTGATAGCTAAATAGAGCTGTTCCAATAAGAAATTTCACCTACAGTTCTTCCATCCATCCAGCCAAGCAACAGAATGACACCTGAGAACACAGCCCCACAGTGGGACTGCGTTCCCTCAGTGCAAATCCCCAACTCTTGGGCAGATTTTCTCCGAAACGACCCTTAACCCCATCGCTCTGAAGCGCACACTGTCCTGTCGTCAGCCTCTCTCTTGAAAAGAATGCTTCACTCCAGCCCCTTGAGGCCCCTGCTTCAACCTACACGCCACCGATTCTGGTTTTTCAAAATAGTAAGCATATTAGAAATAGAGCTTACCATTTATACTGTTCACTTAAAAATAACTTTTTCCCCTGTGCATCTGATTTGACTTTGAGAGTCAAAACCGATCTTGGTAGGAAAATTTTAGATTTCTATATATGTTCCTATTCAGCTTCTCTTTCTGGTTTCTATGCAATTAACTTAAGTTTTGTTTGTGCATTTCTGGAGCGAACAGTTACATGGGGTAAAAAATGGAAAATCTTGAAATATGAAAATGCACCTATGTATCTGCAGCGCAGAGGATTAGGACAAACCATCAGGCTCCTGCGGGCCTGCCCGCAGTGTGCACGCCCCACACCCTTCCTGCGCTCACACAAGGGTTTTTGCAGAACAGAAATAAGAAAGAGGATACATTCACGCAGAACTTCCCTTCAAGTCCTGAGACCTTCATAAGACCCCAAAGCTGGAAAAGCAGCTGCCCTTGGGAATGACTCATCACCCAGCCACTTGCTTGTGTGAGAACCACCCACGGGCAGGGTGAGGACTCTCCAGGTGGGGTAGGGGTTAGGGAGGGAGGGGGACACGGATCCAGAGCATCGCTGTGCAGAGAGCCGTGCAGGGGTGGCAGCTGCGTGGGGAAAAGGGGGTGGAGCCGGTGGGTGGGCGTCAGGACTGCCCTCCTTGCCTTTAGGATGGTCATCTCATCCCGAAGGTTGTCGTATCTCTGCTCCAGCCGGGAATATTCCTTCACGAGGTTCTGATACCGGGAGCGCTCCTCCTCCAGCTCCTTCTTCATCACGAGGTTTTCCTTGACAGAGTTCTGGGCAAACTCATCTGGAAAGCAAGCGCCCGCAGCTACAGTGCTCCTTGAGTGTGGCTGTCCCTTACGCCCGCTCACTCGGAGACAAGTGACTAACCAGAGGTTAAAAGGCTGCCCTCGACAAGCTCACACGCAGATACTGGGCGAGTTCATTCAACGACCTCCCCCGCGGCAGAGCCCAGGGCAGCGTGGTTCCTGCCGCAGTCTCCAGGAGGGGAGAAGGCCCCTCTCATCCCCAGGGGCCAGGGAGAGAAGCCGCTACACACGCCACAGCGCCCTCGGCGACTGTGCCTGCCCCTCCCTCGAGACAGCTGTCCCAGCAACGGAAGAACCCAGGTGTTTTCCAGGGTGCCCTCCCTATTCCTGGGTGTTCAGGTTCCTGTCATGCAGAGAGATTAAAGGAGGCTCCAGGAGACAAGCCCACAGGTTATGTTAGGGGAAGGAGGGAACATGGATAGGCTTTTTTTCCCCACCCAAACTTACGATTCAGATCAGTGGAAAAGAGACAATTTTTAAAGGGAAATTTAGAACTGTTACATGTTTTCAACATATAACGCCAGGCGGGTCTATGCACTCGGGTGGAGGAGCACTCATGTGGTCCACTGGAGGAGCTGGGGACGGGACGGGAGGGGAGCCGCCTGCTGACGGCCGCGCTGAGTCAGCGGAGACCGGGGTCTGCACGCCCTGCTCCTCTTTGATCAGTCACCGCACAGGAGCTGACGGCAGCCCAGGTCATGCATGTGTGAGAGAGGGGCCCTGGGATTTGGCTCGCAACCCCCTCCCCAGCAAATACTGACAGGTGACCCACTGGGTAGAAGAAACCACAGCAGGTACTGTGGATGCTCAACTTTAAAATAGCAATAAGAATGGTTCCTAAGTGCTCACGACAGGTCAAGCACCATCCGAAGTATGTCACAGGCTGAGGTCAGCGCCCTTATGCCCATTTTGCAGATGAAGAAACTGAGGACTACAGTCACTGAGGGACTCGCTCAAGGTCACGCCGTAGCACACTGCATCGTCGCTCTTGGAATGCACAGTCTCCCTGACCCAGATCTCATGCGTTAGATTGTCTATTATGTGTGCGTCTCACTGCATGACACCTCCTGAAACCAAATTCGGCAGCAGGATCTTAGAGATCATCCTTCTCTTTCAGCTCTCTTTTGTTAGAACCCTTTCCCCACTGTGGCATCCAGACCAACTGCACGCCTGGTGGAAATCTTTGGGGGAAGTCAGTGTGGAAAAGAAATTCCAATCCGAAATGAAAAATCCAGCACTTGGCACCTACCTTTAGATTGGCACAGGATCTGGTTGTTAAGCTGCTCCTTCTCATCTTTCAAGAGTGCATTTTCTTGTTCCAGGTCTGCAACTCGCTGAAAAAGAGCAGCGGGGAAAAATGTTTGCCTGTGATGCCGGGCTGAGGAAAGGCTCCTTCTGTGGGGTTTGAACTTCAGCTGGTTATGTTTAAATGTTCTTTTTTTTTTTTTTTTTAACTTAAGAAAACTGAATCAGCCAAAGTAACTTTCATTTGGAGATTAAAATTGTACACTGAAAGAAAAATCCCATTAAAACAAGACAGATGAGTTCACCACTGCTTATGGTTTTCCAGTGCCCACAAAAACCTCCTGAAAAGCTTACACCAAGCTCATATGCCGTGCGCAGGAACTTACAGTGATAACTGGCCTTCTTGCATTTAGTTCCATGTCTTGGTAAATTCTGAGCTCTCCAATTTGAGTCTCAGGAAAGCCTGATGCTAACAATGAAGACCTATCTCTGATCTTTATTTCCCCCTTGCCCATGTCGGTCTCCCTGGACCAGCACAGTCCAGATGCTGGGGAAGGGAAAAAGACTTGCTGTAGACTTTCAGCTATGCTGTGTGAACTATAGTCAGTGAAGCTGTTACTTTACTAAGTGTGATGCAAAGTGCTAGCTGTGGCAAAAGATTTTTAAAAATGAGTGTAAGGCAGGCTCCCAGGTTTTGGTCTGAGTGACAAGCATCCCTGCAGGCTGTGCTGAATGACACCACGAATAAGCTCACTCCCTTTGGTTCAAGAAATCAGTTCTGGCTATCTTTGCTACATCTTATGACCTCCTTGGGAAAGGATTCTTCCCAGCTTGTGTAGAAAGAGCCTCAAAATGCCTTCCTCAGAACAGTAACAGAATATGTCATAACTGGCCTGTGCACAGAGACTCGATGGGGACCTCCAGAATGACTATCTGGGACACTGTAGCACAGAATCCAGGGGGAGAGATGGTCACCCAGATCCTGGAGGACCCACCTGCATGCCCTTTAAGCTCTCTTAGGCCCCCATGGCAGTAAAAGCAGGAAAGGAGGCCCTAAGGATGCTGGCTACAGGGGAGAAGCCTTGGAGAAGTTGGAATTTCAACTGGCTATGTTTCAATGCCCTTCTCCCTTCCTCTGGGCTTTAAAGGTAAACCTAAGGCACCAAGAGGGGAGTTAAGAGAACTGCTGCCCCCACCCTCAGCATCATGTAGACAGGGTCAGGAGAGACTTTCAACAAGGCAGGAGCCCAGGAGCAAGGTTTGTGTTTCTCCCCTTAGGA
Organism: Antilocapra americana; assembly: GCA_007570785.1. Lineage (NCBI taxonomy): Eukaryota > Metazoa > Chordata > Mammalia > Artiodactyla > Antilocapridae > Antilocapra > Antilocapra americana. The sequence goes on along the minus strand of ML661903.1, from coordinate 11,589,498 downwards.
ACTCAGAAGGCAGCACGACTCCCTTGTTGAGAATCACCACTGCCAAGCGAGTCAGGAGGAGAAGGTCACCAGGAATGGTACTGATGGGCAGCAAGAGCAGGCTGTCTGGGCCAGGCCTGGATCTGGGCTCTCACAGGCGTTCGGGGGACGGGCTGTCTAGACAGGAGAGCAGCCAGTGTGGCGGGGTAGGAGGCCTGGCCTGGGAACTTTAGCCGTTCCACGTGGCAGTGTTTACATGTGGTTCAGGCAGGGGGCTGAGAAAAGACAAAGTTGAGTGGGTGGAAGGAGTGTGAACCAGGCTGGGAAAGACTTTTCCTCTGTTCTCAGGGTGGAGAGGCCCTGAGCAGGGCCGGGCCCCGCACACCCTCCAGCGGCTGCCTGAGTATCTCTGTGTTCATCCCGCCAAGTTCGCTCGTCGCCCCGCTCTCCCCTGGATAACTTCTCTTGGTTTAGTTCTCCACTGCCACTCTTCCAGGAAGTCTTCCTGCCCTGCAGGTGTGGGTGGGGCCTGTGCTCACTGTGTGGCTCTTCCAGGGCCTACCTGTCCCTGTAGAGCACCCCCCAACTCCCCCAGGCAGAGGCTCAGCTTCCTTGCTACCTGCTCGGCCTGGACCAGAGGCCTCAGCGAGGACCCAGGGGCCACACGCCATGCTGCCACATCATCGGATCCTGGCCTGGGCTGGTGCTCAACACTGGCTGAAGGAATGAAGAGCCCTGCAGATCCAGTAAAGGAGCTCGAGCTTTCCTGATGCAAAAACCCAGACTCCATTAAGGGGTTTTTTGGTTCTAAAAATGTGTTTATAATTGACTAAAACCTCTAGAATTCATGAGCTTGTTTAACTGAATAATTCAATTCAGGAGGCACATACACTACTGGAAAAACAATGCTTCAAATTCACCTAATTTGCTGTTATTAGACACAGTTCACCACGCAACGATCTCATGCGTGCCTTTAAATTAGCTTGGCAAATACTCAAAATAGCTTTCCTTTTTCTAGATGTACAAGTCAAACAGAAAACCACCAACAGAAGAAACCATGTGGAGTGAACCTCTCCAAAATAATGCCCAGGGTTCAGCCAGAGGGCAGTGTCACCCGGTGCCATGGCCAGGGGGGCAGGACTCTAGTCGCCCTTGAAGGCACAAGGCTGCAACCTCTGAGCCAGCGGCCCCAGGAGGTGGATGTTCAGAGCAGGCTGTGAAGTAACCAGACTTCCCATAAAGCCAGACTCTGCTTCCCCTAAACAACCCTCTGAACATGAGGGTAGCTCCAAGAGCAGGTGGTCACCTGAGACGGCTCCCGCAATCCCTCCCTGTCCCTGAGCACGCTACAGGCAGCGATGGCCTTCTGCAGTGGAACGTGTCATCTGCCTGGTATAGGGGCACGTGCCATCACCGTGAGGTTGGACCTGAAACCTCCACTTGCCTGATGCAGCCTGAGATCGTGAAGCCTCATTGCAACCGCGATCTACAAGCTCAGCCAAAACTCTACTTGGGGAGGGTCACACTTGTGAGCGTGTACCCACCCACTAAAATTTTCTGTTGTGCATAAACCTCAGTTCTCTCCTTCATCTCCCTCTCTGATTCCAGAAGGCAGGCCTCTGATGAACTCAGCTTTGTTATTCTAAACCATGCATCAAAGTGGTACTGGGGAGCTTTGCTTTTCTTCCTGGTAGGAGCAGTTCTGGAAGTGGGCCCACAGCAGGAGGCGTGGGCCCCATCCCAGCTCCACATCCCAGAAGGGCAGAGAGTGCTTCCCCAATCACACCTCCCCAGGTGCTGACCACCCCCAGGCTCCCCAGCCAGCTAGCAGATGGAGAGTCGCTGGCAGATGTGAGGGTGAGAAGCTTCTGCAGCCACATGGCCTTCCTTTGGTTGGCAGGGATGCAGGCTGCAGCGAGAGACACTTAGCAACACAGAATTGAGCAGGTGTGTTCCCCTCAGCATGAGAAATAACAAAATAGCACACTCACCAGGTTTGGGGACTCATTAAGCATCAAGCTGCAGTTCCTTTTCTTTCTTTCTTTCTTTTTTCTTTTTTTTTTGTGGAGGCAGTCTTTTAACTCTTGCCAGGAAATATTACTAGGAGTGTTCTTACCTCTAACAGGTTTTTCTGGGACAGATCATGGGAACCAACACTGATTAAATCCTGTTACCATGAGGCTAATTTAGCCTCCGGTAAGTTAAATGAAACACGTGTCTTAGCTCAGTAACTGCCTTCACTAGTTAAAATCTTTGGGGATACAAATGGAACTCTGGGCTTTTGGTTTTGTTTTGTCTTGCCTTATTTTCTCAAAAGTCAAAGCTATGGTTTTCCCAGTAGTCATGGATGGATGTGAGAGCTGGACCACAAAGAAGACTGCTGCTGCTGCTAAGTCGCGTCAGTCATGTCTGACTCTGCGCGACCCCATCCCCGGGATTCTCCAGGCAAGAACACTGGGGTGGGTTGCCATTTCCTTCCCCAGTGCATGAAAGGGAAAGTGAAAGGGAAGTCGCTCAGTTGTGTCCGATTCTTAGCGACCCCATGCACTGCAGCCTACCAGGCTCCTCCGTCCACGGGATTTTCCAGGCAAGAGTACTGGAGTGGGTTGCCACTGTCTTCTCTGTAAAGAAGGCTGAGTGCCAAAGAATTGATGTTTTCGAACTGTGGTGCTGGAGAGGACTCTTCAGAGTCCCTTGGACAGCAAGGAAATCAAACCAGTCAATCCTAAGGAAAATCAACCCTGAAGATTCATTGGAAGGCCTGATGCTGAAGCTCCAATACTTGGGCCACCTAATGCGAACAGCCAACTCATTGGAAAAGACCCTGACTCTGGGAAAGATTGAGGGCTAGAGGAGAAGGGAGCGACAGAAGATGAGATGGTTGGATGACATCACTGACTCAATGGACATTAATTTGAGCAAACTCCAGGAGATAGTGAAGGATACACGGAGAAAGAGAGCCAAGGGCGGGGCTCTCGCACTGTTACAGGGAGGAGGAGTGGCTGTCCCATCATTAAAAAGAGCCCCAGAGAGAGGTGTGGCAGAGTGCGGACCCCTGGCCCAGCATCACCGGTGTGCCTTCTGTCACTCAGCACCCAGTGCACTGGCCAGGGGACCAGGAGTGAGCAGGGGGTCCAGGGCTATTGAGGCGAGCCCCTGCCCTCCACCCAGTCTCAGGCTGGCGGAGGGAATAAGGAACGAATGGTCATCGGGCTCCCACTAGGTCCCAGGTGCCATTAACAACTTCCTCAGTACCTGTGAGGTGGGTGCCATCGTCATCGGCTTTTAAGGAAACCAAGGGACAGAAAAGTTAGCGAGCTGGCTGAAGGTCACACGGCCAGGCGGGGCACCGCAGCCTGTGACGCTGAGCCGACCAGGTCCCGGCTCTTCGCCCTAGGCCACCTGCATCCCACCAGGGCAGAGGGCTGACATCTGAAGGACAGTGATGGCCACAGCCTGGAGCAGGCCCCAGAGGCCTGGTTCTGACAGCAGAGCTTCTGGAAGGAGTTCGGGGTGGCAGGGTCCGACGGCCTCAGACAGACTTGCTCATCTCTCTGGAGGGTTCGCGGCCAGCGCTGCCTTCAAGAAGATCCTTCCTCTTCTGGCCTCACCACCTTTCTCCTTGCTCTCTCCATCTCACCCCGCTGGCCTCTGGGCTGGGCCTCGAACCCACCTAACCGGCTCCCACCTCGGGGCCCGTGGATGTACCATTACCAGTGTCACTACTCCCTAGAAGTCCTCACAGCTCACTCCTCGCCTCGTTCGGGTGTCTTTTCAGAGGGCGCCTCTGGCCGTCGTGAATGAAACAACCTCCCTTGCCCATCTGGCTCCCTCCGGATCCCTTTCCTCTGCTTTATTTCTCTTTACAGCCCATGAGGGATAATTTGTGTTTGATTCCTATCTGTACATTCTCCAATAACCCCCAAATATTTAAGCGCCATAAAAACGAGAAGGACTTTTAAAGATCGCCTACTCTCACCCCAGGTTACGGAACAGGGCCTAGCAGATACACTCACTAAATAACAAGAGAATGAATGAAGGGCTGTGAGCGCTGAGAAAGGCTGCAGTGAGATAATGTCCTTCCACGGGGCAGCATGGCGTCCTCTTTCTAAAACCATCAGCCTCTCTGGACCTTGGAAGCGTACTGATAGCACAGCTCTGAGTCTTAACAGGACAAAGAAGTCCTGCTCTGCACCTTTTGGGGGAAGACTCGAAACACTCCACTGTGAGAACCCTACTAGCTGCAAAGGCGGATCTATTTACTTGTATTAGGAAAACCCCCAAGCCTTTACAGGGGAACTACCCAAAGTCAATACCAGCTGGTGGTGTGGGGACTGATGACAAGATACAACCCAGAACCCCAACTGCACCAGCCTGAATATTCAAGGCCTGGGGGCTCACAAATACCAGGGCCCCTTGCTCAGAGCCAGGGACCTGGCTGTGGGCTGCTCGTCACCCACCCACAACCCTGCCCCAAGCCAGGTCATGCTGGCCTCACCACGGAGCAGATTCTGGACAATGAGCCGTGGCATCTGCGTCAAGGGCAGCCCTGGGAGTCATGTCTCCTTCATCAAGGACACGAAACAGCACAGCTGCACAAATCAGTCAGCACCGGGATTACTGATAGCTTCAAGAACAAACAAAACACACATCCCACAGGCTAAAAGGAAAGAAGGCTGTGGGCTGAGACGACGTGGACCACTCCGGGGAGAGGCCAGGACAACAGGTACTTTTAACAGAACAGATGTCAACTAACATCTATGGCTGGACGGGGGCGGAGGGAATGCCCAGGCTCTGTACTGAATTCCTGCCCCCAGGGGGACCTGGCCTCCCACAGACCAAGGCAGCCTGGCCATGTGGACTGTTGATGAGAATCCTGTCAGTGGTGCAGAGCCTAAAGTTTTCCAGGATGCCAGTTCCAATACAGCACTCGCTGATGGAAACATCAAATCCATTAATTAAACTTCTGCCAGCAGCCGGCTCCCTCCCTGATTCACCCATGTCATCAGTCTTGTTCAGTAAAGAGCAGGCTGTTGAACAAGCTGGAGAAGAAACAAACTGTCTGATTATGCAGTGTTTGTTAAGACTGGACATGGTGCCTTTGATAAATATTAAACCCTGACTCGGAAGAGAAGACCCAGAGGGGGACAAAGCCAGCCCATACCTGCCCATGCCCACAGCCACCAGAATAAATGTCTGGAAGACGTTAGAGAAAGAGGCTTCCACTTGTTCTCCTCCTGGGGCTTACCGGGTGGCACTAGTGGTAAAGAATCTACTGGCCAATGCGGGAGACGTAAGAGTTGCAAGTTGGATCCCTGAGCCAGGAAGATCCCCTGGAGGAGGGCATGGCAACCCACTCCAGTATTCTTGCCTGGAGAATCCCATGGACAGAGGATCCCGGTGGGTTACAATCCAAATGGCTGCACAGTCAGACACGACTGAAGTGACTTAGCACACCTGCAAGCATGCTCTCCTCCTGGAAAGGCAGACTTCACACTTTATGCGACCAGTTTAGGATGTGCTTGTGTTGGGAGTCAGGAAGGTGCTTTTCTCGTTCTGTGTTCTGTGCCTGCTATTCCCTTTCTTTGCAATGTCCTTGAATTTCTTTTTCCTTGCCAGGACCAAGGTCTCACTGTACTTAAGACCCAGGTCAAGACTTCAACAGAAACAAATTTTTCAAATATTGAGTGGGAGGGAGCCCGTTTCCTTATTTGGCTCTGTGGAGGAAGACTGGGATATCATCAACCCTTACGTTCCCTAGGATGGAGACGTGGATATTTTAAAAGTGCTGAGTCCCTAAATCCCATTGTCCCAGGAGAAGCAGGGAAGGAGCCTGGGCAGTCGATGAGTCAAGTGCTCTCCATTGGGGCGAAGACAGGAGACCCTGGTTTTGTGAGCTTCTGGGGTAACACCATCTCGTGTGACTGGCATCCACATGCAGAGACCCTGCTTTTCTTTTTCCCCTAGGATCACCAGTCTCAGCCCTCAATCTTGGTTTCTTTTCCCTGGCTTTGGATTTCACCTTCTTGTCTTTTATTCACATACAAGGGTTACTGACTATGTGTTCTCAAGGATCCATAAACCACAAGTTTGGAATTTCATGCTTTATAGGTTATAGACTTATATTAATAGCTACATTTTAATAGGAGTTTCCTTAAGCATGTGCTTTACCCCAAAGAATGAAGTTCATTCTGATAGGGACAGAATGAAGAGACAAAATAGGTGATTCAATAGTTTGTCTCACTAGGGGATTTTAAGTAGAAAAATATGGGAAACTCTGGGAAGTTAATGATTACTTGAGAAAGCAGGCTTGCTCAACTACAAAACCATGCAATAGAAGCATGGGACATGCCCTCAATGATAAAACAGTGGTGGCATGAGACCCGAATCCTGCCCAGTGAGCTCAAAAAGTTAACGACCTCCAGAACAGGCTCTGGGCACACAAGAACAATCATTCATGGGAAGGTGACTTTTCAGAATGAAAAACCCTCAGTGCACTGAGACCTGAAAATATTTTTCCAAGTGCTAAGACAGCCCTCAACCAGCAATGCCAAAGAAGCTGAAGCTGAATGGTTCTACAAAGACCTATAAGACCTTTCAGAACTAACACACAAAAAAAGATGTTCTTTTCATCATAAGGGACTGGATTGCAAAAGGAGGAAGTCAAGAGATACCTGGAGTAACAGGCAAATTTGGCCTTGGAGTACAAAATGAAGCAGGAATAGGCTGACAGAGTTTTGCCAAGAGAACGCACTGGTCATAGCAAACACCCTCTTCTAACAACACAAGAGACGCCTCTACACATGGACATCAGCAGATGGTCAATACCAAAATCAGACTGATTATATACTTTGCACCCAAAGATGGAGAAGCTCTATACAGTCAGCAAAAGTCAGACTAGGAGCTGACTGTGCCTAGATTATGAACTCCTTATTGCAAAATTCAGACTTACATCGAAGAAAGTAAAGAAAACTATTAGGCCATTCAGGTATGTCCTAAATCAAATCCGTTATGATTATACAGTGGAGGTGACGAATAGATTCAAAGGATTAGATCTGATAGAGTGCCTGAAGAACTATGGATGGAGGTTTGTAACATACAGGAATCAGTGATCAAGACCATCCCCCAAGAAAAAGAAATGCAAAAAAAGGCAAAACAGTTGCCTGAGGAGGCCTTACAAATAGCTAAGAAAAGAAGAGAAGCTAAAGGCAAAGAAGAAAAGGAAAGATATATTCATCTGAATGCAGAGTTCCAAAGAATAGCAAGGAGAGATAAGAAAGCCTTCCTAAGTGAACAATGCAAAGAAATAGAGGAAAACAATCAAATGGGAAAGAAAAGAGATCTCTTCAGGAAAATTAAACATAACAAGGGAACAACATTTCATGCAAAGACGGGCACAATAAAGGACAGAAATGGTATGGACCTAACAGAAGCAGACGATATCAAGAAGAGGTGGCAAGAATACACAGAAAAGCTATACAAAAAAAGATCTTAATGACCTGGGTAGCCACGATGGTGTGATCACTCATCTAGAGCCAGACATCCTGGACTGTGAAATCAGGTGGGCCTCAGGAAGCATCACTATGAACAAAGCTAGTGGAGGTGATGAAATTCCAGCTGAGCTATTTCAAATCCTAAAAGATGATGCTGTGAAAGTGCTGCACTCAATGTGCCAGCAAATTTATAAAACTCAGCAGTGGCCACAGGACTGGAAAAGATTAGGTTTCATTACAATACCAAAGAAGATGAATGTCAGAGAATGTTTAAAGTACCACACAACTGCACTCATTTCACATGCTAGCAAGCTCATGCTCAAAATCCTTCATGGTAGGTTTCAAGAATACGTGAACCGTGAACTTCCAGAAATTCAAGCTGGATTTAGAAAAGGCAGAGAGGAACCAGAGATCAAACTGCCAGTATCAGTGGGATCATAGGAAAAACTAGAGAATTCCAGAAAAACACCTGCTTCTGCTTCACTAACTACATGAAAGCCTTTGACTGTGTGCATCACAATAAAGTGTGGAAAATTCTGAAAGAGATGGGAATACCAGATCACCTGACCTGCCTCTTGAGAAACCTGTATGCAGGTCAGGAAGCAATAGTCAGAATTGGACATGGAACAACAGACTGGTTCCAAATTGGGAAAGGAGTACGTCAAGGGTGTATATTATCACCCTGCTTACTTAACTTATATGCAGAGTACATCATGAGAAATATTGGGCTGAATGTAGCTCAAGCTGGAATCAAGATTGCTAGGAGAAATATCAGTAACATCAGATATGCAGATGACACCATCCTCATGGCAGACAGTGAAGAGGAACTAAAGAGTCTCTTGATAAAGGTGAAGGAAAGGAGTGAAAAAGCTGGTTTAAAACTCAACATTCAAAAAACTAAGACCATGGCATCTGGTCCTATCATTTCATGGTAAATAGACGGGGAAACGGTGGAAACAGTGACAGACTTTATTTCCTTGGGCTCCAAAATCACTGCGGATGGTGATTGCAGCCATGAAATTAAAAGATATTTGCTCCTTTGAAGAAAAGCTATGACAAACCTAGACAGTGTATTAAAAAGCAGAGATATTACTTTGCCGACAAATCCATCTAGTCAAGGCTATAGTTTTTCCAGTAGTCATGTGTGGATGTGAGAGTTGGACCATAAAGAAGACTGAGTGCTGAAGAATTGATACTTTCAAATTGCTGTGCTGGAGAAGACTCTTGAGAGTCCCTTGGACTGCAAGGAAATCAAACCAGTCAACACTAAAGGAAATCAACCCTGAATATTCATTGGAAGGCCTGATGCTGAAACTCTAATACTTTGGCCACCTGATGCAAAGAACCGACTCATTGGAAAAGACTGATGCTGGGAAGGATTGAGAGCAGCAGGAGAAGGACGTGACAGAGCATGAGATGGTCAGTTTGCATCATCAACTCAATGAACATGAGTTTAGTCAAACTCCAGGAGATAGTGAAGGACAGGGTGGCCTGGCATGCTACAGTCCATGGGGTCACAAAGAGCCAGACACGACTGAGTGACAGAACAACAACATGACCATCCTGGCCTGACCATAGAGGGAGGGAAAAGTCAACCCCCGTGCTCTCTATGGGGAAGGAACCGTTGATGAAAATGTCACATCCACTCAAGAAAGACAAAGCAGGTATTCTCCCCCTCGCCACTTTTCCTTTGATTATAAAACTGTGGCCCACTAAGTTCGCAGGGCGTGGTATTTCTTCCCTTCCTGCTTGTAAGCCTCACAAGCATCTTATTCCAATAAATCACTTCTTATCAGCCATTCTGCTATGGCTGAATTCTTCTCTGCACTGAGACATAAAGGACTGGCGTACTGGAGCTGTTTGGATCCCCCTGAAATGACACCAAATGGTTTCAATTCCAGGGCTCACGGTGGGTGAGCTGGCAGGTTTATCGGGGCAACATGCTGCAGGGCGGCCACTTCTGCGCCTGTGCTGGGAAGTCCTACATCTCAGTGTCACCTAATGTGGCTTAATAATCCCCATGTGGATTCACCCTCTGACCTTGGGAAAACCCTGGGATTTGGGGAAAGTAGAGATGGTGTGGAAGTTCTGCCTGGACAGGAAATGACAAAACCACCTTGGCAAGCCCAGCAGATGCTGGCTCTGCGGCTTTCATGTCCTATGGCTGAAGGCAGCCTGCCCATTTCTGGTTCTGCCGGAGAAGATAAAGGTGCACAAGAAGAGAGAGGCACTACAGAGCAAGGCTCAGGAAGGGCCTGTTTCCTTCTAGAAGCCATCAAGTACCATCTCGTGGAGCTGACTAACTGTAAGTAGAAGGGGCCTAAAAGATGATCTAAACCAACTTTTCTTCTTTTAAAACAGATAAGTGAACTCAGGTCAGAGAAATTTCCTGTGTGCACTTAGTAATGGCCATGGAGGGGTAAGAATCCAAAAACTCCAGTGTCTATTTCAGGACCATTGAGGCATACTGCTTGCCTCAATTTTTAAATACTAAAAATTATTATTTCAACATTAGAAACACCGAGTCCTTCCCACACAGATTCTCAACCCATTACGACTCTCCAGTGATGGACAGGAACTAAGCACATGGGCCATGCCATAGAGATGGCATAGGACACGGAGGCTGCGGAAGGATCCGCAGGGGCATGTGGGACTTCCCTGGTTTGGACAGCTATCTAGGGAGTGCAGAAGGGACACTTTGTATCCTGACATTTGAGATGGGGGGCGGGGGTCCAATCCCAGAAGTTACATTTTATGGAATGGAGAGTAAACCTATGGAGCATGCCAACCATAGCAGATGAGCCAGGCTGAACCGATCAATTCTTAAACTTCAGGCAGATTCCCCAAACCAGTCTGATTATGGGGAGGGACGCCTAGGTGTTTTGTTGTTTAGCCGCTAAGTCGTGTCCAACTCTTTTGTGACCCCATGGATTGTAATCTGCCAGGCTTCTCTGTCCCATGGGATTTCCCAGACAAGAATAGTAGAGTGGGTAGCCATGCCCTTCTCCAGAGGATCTTCCTGATCCAGGGATCAAACTTGCGTCTCCAGCATTGGCAGGTGGATTCTTTACCACTGAGCCACCAGGGAAGCCCAGGATGCCACGAGGTTCCCCTAATCCCTGCAGGCAATACCAGGAAGAAAAGCCACTACCTCTACACAATTTCTCTTGCCAACAAGGACTCAGGCCACCGAGCTGATTCAGTGGCTAATTCTAGGCTGTAAGGAACATGCCCACAGGCACACGTGTGTAACCTTTCAGGAGATGCCATCATGTCCCACTAAGGGCAGAGATTCAATCAACACTCGCCAGGTGAATGGACACATGCTTGTGTGTGACCCCCCAATGCAGGGCACTTTACATCTAAACGCAGAGAGATGGTCAGTCTTGGGCACAGCCCCAGGAAGGTCCATGGCAGCTGTAGAGCTCGAAGAGCAACTGCCTCGGAGGCGTGCTGCGTTAGCTCACCCACCACCCAGCTACCCCTCCGGCCCCAACAGACCTTCCTCAGCTCATCCTTCTCCCGGGTGTGGGTGTCCTCCAGGATCTTGCGCTCCGAGTGGGCCCTCTGCAGCTCGGTCCGCAGGCTCTCCACCTCCTCCTGCAGCTGCGGGGCGCTGTCCTCACCCTGGCTCTGCTGGTAGCAGGCCAGCTCCTTCTTCAGCTTCTCCACCTCCATGGCGTGTGTGGAGGTGACTGCTGACAGCTGCTCTGACAAGGTCTTGAACTCTTTGTTCTGTGAGAGCATTGGTGGACAGGAAGAGGGGAGAAAGAGGGGGACGGCAAGGTTAGTGGGGCAGCAAAAAAACAAAACAAGAAGGCAATTAAAAAAAGGAACTTCCAAGGTGGAATTGAATCTCACAACCACTGAATGCTTGAGTGCTTTCTTGGCATCTCCCTAACAAAACTGTATTGTGAACCCAGGAGAAATACGGGAAAAGAAAGCACCAGGACTGACATTCGAGGAGTGTTTAGGAACAGGGACAGTGCTGGGAGCTGGCTGAGGGTGGTTAGCCTTCTTTATCCACTGGAAAGATCTTATACCTGGTTTTTAAGTTTCAGGAACAATGTACTTGGCTTCTTGGATCTGCAGCCTTTGCATTTCAGGCTTCCCTACTCTGTCAACGCTGAGCCCTCCTGCCCTCAGAGTCACTGGCACAAAGAGCTGCAACCTAATCGCTGGCTCTGAGACAAAGGGCCTCTTTAGCATCCCCTCTTCCAAGGAGGCCCTCCACGGGGCCGGGGGAGCCCTTCCACCACCTGTCTGCTGGTCCTATAAGAGTCTGGCTCCAGAAACAGGTGCCCTGGCCAAACCCGTCCCTGCCGACGAGGTACCCAATCACATCCCCACTCAAGCAACAGGCAAGCGAGAAGCAGTCCCAGGTGCTCAGCGGAAGTACGGAGGGCGACAGGGAGGGAGACTGTAGGTGAGCTCACACCCAGGAAGCCCTGAGGACCCAGGGCCAGTGTCAAGTGCAAGTGCAAACACAGACAGAAAGGTGCTGCAGTTGAGCGTATCAGCTGAGGGCGGTCAGAGGGAACGTGGAGGGGAAAGAAGCAGAGTTCTGATGATCAAGCAGGCAGCAAACAGTCATCATCATTCTCCTTGGCTATTCTCTGCAGGAGCTCTGAGTAAAACAGAGCTCTTGGCATCAGGAACCAACAGCTCATTCACATCAGCTATGAAGCATCGTGGGAAGCAGTGAGGAGCAGCAGCAGAACAGATGTTGGACCCAGTACAACACCACAGACACCTGAGACCTCAAGGCTGAGACCCGCGTTTGATGTCCAAGCAGCCCAATTCCCACACTAATCTATCACAAAGAGATCCTCCCACAGTCTGAGGAAACGTCCCAGTTACAACCTGACACACCCCCATGTCTGGGCTGGCAGTCAGCCTTGCTCTAAGTCACCACCAATGAGAAATCCAATTAGGCAGCATCTGTTTAAACAACACAAAGCCGGTCTGTGCTGCCCACCCAGGTCTGGGTCTCCCCGGAGGCTGAAGGGTCTCTGCCCAAGGGGAGTGGGGTACAGGGCGGGGATGCGAGTTGGGCTAGCCACCTCGGCACTGCTCTGTTCTGGGCAGAAAGTGAGGTTCCTCCCAGAGGTGCAGCCTGGGTCAGATCCCGCGGAGAGCGGGAGTGAGAACCGGGCTGGGGGCAGGGAGGAGGCGTTCACGATGGAGCAGGTGTGGGGCATGGAGAGAGGCGCACAGTGTGGTACGACACCCTGCCGTGGGCGGCGATGATGTCCCAGGACCCACATGCAAAGATGACACGTCTAGGAGGCCAGTTTCTTCGTTTTCACTGACACGCAGGCTGAGGTGAGGCTCAGGGAAGTCGAGGAGCTAAGAGACTGGAGCTGGACAGACCTGTGCTCAGGCCCCAGCTCTGTCCTAATCAGCTGTGTGGTCAGGTCACTGCACGTCCCTGTGCCCAGCTTCCTCAGCGTGAAAGAGGGACCACAGTAACTCCATCCTCAGAGGGTTTCATCAAGGTTCAGGGAGACTGAGGGCCTCCCTGGGGGGGGCGGCACCCAGTAGGGTCACCCTCTTCTCCTGGGTTGTGGGGGAGTGGTCCCCTAGAGAATGGAATGACGAAAAGACCAGCCACCTGGGGTGTGGGTGGGAGATTCCTAACAGCAGCCCTTGGACAGCTCCTTATTTCACCATCATCGGCACCCAGAAGTAGTCGCTGAGGACCCACTGTGGCTGTACATTTCCTGTTCTGGAGGCATGATTTTAGAACAGGAGACCCCAGGAGGGCCTCACAGCGTCCTGCCTCCTCCTTACACCATGATGTCCACGTCAGGTGCCCACAGCTGTGCAGCCAAGCATGGCACCAGGAGTGGTGAGGGCCACTCCTTCCCTTGTAGAGCCCGGAAACCCTCCCTGCAGAGGCAAGCCAGGCTCCCTGGAGCTTCCTTGGCCAGTGTGACCCATGACCTGGCCAGCTCTCTCCTTAACAAGAGAGGGCCTTGTCCTGATACTGGGGGGCCTGGGGATTTCCACATGGACCTCTGTTCTCCTCAGCCTCCTCAGACATCCACTGCTCAAGGGCACAGTACTACATGATTCACATCTATTAACTCATTCTCTCCTCATAGGAATCCTACATAGTAAGGCTGATTCAGTTCAGTTCAGTCGTTCAGTCATGTCCAACTCTTTGCAACCCCATGGACTGCAGCATGCCAGCCTTTCCTATCCATCACCATCTCCTGATTAATATACCTATTAATCAAAGATGATTAATATACCTATTTCAGAGTTGAGAAAACTGAGGCACAGAAGGCCATAAGGCTGTGACTTGCCCCTACAATTTTTCAGATGTACATGAATCATAAAATATTAACTACTTTAATTTACCCAAATGCATATGAAGTATACTGAATCAAATTGATCAAAAAGACTACTGACTGAATCCATACATTTGTGTCATATTTTTCCACTAAAATATAGTTAAATATAAAGGTATAAGGAACTTGACCCTCATTAAAAAAAAAAACAAACTGTAAGCTCAACTGGCCATCTCACTCTCTAACTATGCTTGAATAAAGACAAACTGATAGAATCAAGTTCATAGGTTATACCATTTTTGGCTGAAAAAATGTCACACCACAGGCCTACACCAGGGACACTGCAAGAAACCGTCCCAGGAACTAGCACTGCATTTACTGCTGAAGGATACTGTGAAGGCTGTAGCTTATTACATCACAGCTTATGAAAGCCCTCAGAAAACGGTCTCAGCACCAAAGACAGCACCAACCCTTCTCAATGCTTTCTGCAGCTCTCAAGTTACCCTATTTCCTTTTCCCTGTTTGCTCGGGAACTGGGTGCCAAGCTCACGTCTTGTCTCTTTAGCTGTGTGCACAAAACCTTCAACATGACTTTTGGGCCCTAACCTCACCCTGGTTTCAGCCTACAGTTTCCTCCTTTGCTGTCTTCTTGGCAGTGGGGACACTGGGGACACTTTAAAAATTGCCCCCTGGTGATTCTACAGTGCAGCCTGGAGTTGAGAACCACTTTATGGGATCAGTGAATTTTTGAGTTAGAAGTTACAGATCTTGGAGAAGGCAATGGCAACCCATTCCAGTACTCTTGCTTGGAAAATTCCATGGACAGAGAAGCGTGGTAGGCGACAGTCCATGGGGTCGCTATAAGTCAGACACGACTGAGCGGCTTCACTTTCACTTTTCATTGTCATGCATTGGAGAAGGAAATGGCAACCCACTTCAGTAGTCTTGCCTGAAGAATCCCAGGGACGGGGGAGCCTGGTGGGCTGCTGTCTATGGGGTCACACAGAGTCGGACATGAGTGAAGCGACTCAGCAGCAGCAGCAGCCTCCAAGAAACTCAAGGTTCCAGTTAGAGACTTGGCCGCACTCCTTAGTTGTCAGCTCTGGTGGCAAGTATAACTGAGACAGAACTCAGGCTTCCATCCAGCTGGGACTCAGTCCATGACCTCAGGCCACTCTGCCGACACTTGGGGATGTTTTCACCTATGTCGTTCCTGGCACGTGTGTCTCCTTTCCCCCTGGCTAAGAATCTGTGTGTGTTGGGGAGCAGCCTCCTGAGCTGTCTGCAGGCATTACAGAAAACGGAAACCCACTCGCTTACAAAAGGTGAGCCCTGCCTTCTGAGAGGCTGCAACACAACGAGACTCTAACGTTCTGGTGTCACTGACTATTTACGGCTCCTCTCAAGACAGGGAGCCACACATCTTCTTTGACATCAGGTCACACACACCACTATCAAACACCGGCTGGTCCAAGGATGACACTGTCTACGAGAATGAACTCAAAACAAAGCTAAGCGTCTTCCTCGGACTGAGGAATTCTCACACGTCTGAAGAATCTCCTAATTAATGTGCAAATAATCCCTGAATTTGGTTGGAGATGGCAGAACATTCTCTGGAACCAAACTGCCAAGTTTCAATCTTAACCACGCTTCTTCCTAGCTGTGTGACCTCGCAGGCCACTTGGCCTCTCTGTGCCTCAGATTAAAATCAGAATAATGTTAAATCTCACAAGGTTGTGGTGAGGATTAAATGACTTAACACATGAGGCTAGTGCCTGGCGCACAGTTGAGCAACAAGGGGAGGGACGCAAGAAAACAAGCCCTTATCACCCCTCCCTGCCTTCTCTCCTCACCCCCTGCCCCGGGGGGGTGACACCTGCCACTGCTCACAGGTGTTTGCCAAGTAGGAAGCTTATGGCAAAAAGCTCTTCTTAAAAACAGGTCTTTTAAATCTGCTTCTCTTTGATGTTCCAGCACGTGGAGTGTAAAATACTAGATTTATTTTTAACCTCTTGAGTCAACTTCAGAAATCGGCAATGACGACACAGACACCAGTGGCTGGAAGAGGCAGCCAGGCAGTACCCGGGGCTCTGGGCACGGCGCAACGGTGCTCGCAAAGCCTGCTCCTTCCTCGGACCGTACTTTTTGCTCAGAAAGTCAATGGGGGAAATCTGACTATGCAAATGTCTTTCCCGGCCAGTCATCCATAGACATAAAGTAATAATAATAATGGCAATGATAACAGTAATACAGGTCCACCTCGCGCTTGTGATTTCCAAATGGCTGAGCCCAGAGAGCCATTTTCCTGTCTACTCCTGATGCTCTGAGCAGATGTGTCTTCCTCCCTGACCCGACCTATCACTGCGGGCCAACCCTGCGCCGAGCTTTCTGTCTCACTTCTCCACCAAGGAGCCGAGCCAAACGAGACACCCGAGGGACTTGTCACATAGAGACAAGCACCCAGGGTAACAGTTTCTTCTCCGGAAGGTTGGTCTTTTTTTGCAAGAACAGAGAGGCAGTAACATTTGACTACTACTTTGGGGACTCCTGTTTAGGGCAGCTGGTTTAGGTGTAAAATGGCTCATTTATTTTCTTGCCCTACTGGGATCATGAGAAGCTTTAAAAAGTGCCTCACGTAAATTAGGCACAATAAAACCAGTGACTCTTTCTCCACCCCTTGCACCAGGCATGTTCACCCCCTTCCTTCCTTCCATCCTCACCTTTTCTTTCTCAGGAGGCACCAGAAACCCTCTAGGCATTGCAGGAGCCTGGTCCTGAGGTCACTAATACCCTCCAAGCCCGAGGTACCAATGAGCCTGCTTTCAACTCTGGAAACCCATCTCAGCCATGACACAGGAAAGGACTGACTCTTTAGTGACATCTGGGGTTAAGAAACCAACACCCTCCTCTTTATGGCTGTGAGATCAGGCAGACCTGGGCTAGAGCGCTGGTTCTAGCACTTCCTAATTCCGTGATCTTGGTCAAGCATTTGATGCTCCGGATCGAGAGGTCACTTACCTGTAGAACGGCCTCATGAAGCTGCATGGGGATCAGTTGAGCACTGCCCTGGAGAGGCCGTGGGTCTCCCTCAAACGTGCTGTGGGGTCTTGCCCCAGCCCCAAGCGCTGGTGGGAGTGCAGACACTGACCTGGTCGTCGATCTTCCGCTGCAGCTGGACTATCTTGTTCTCCATGCCCACGTTGAGGCGTTTCAGGTGCTCCGCTGAGCGGGCTTCGATCTTGAGGGCCTTCAGCTCCTGCTTGGCCTTGAGCCTCCGGAAGCCGCACTGGATGACAATGGCCGCGCCCCGCAGCCGCCGGAAGCGCCTGCGAGCCATCCAGCCCCGCACATGCTTCTGGATGACGGTGGCCTTGTGCTCCCTGAGGACCTGGCAGGGGACAAGCACACACCTGGCGGGTCTGCGCTGCACAGTGGGAGCAAGGGGCTCGCGTACAGCTCCGGAGAGGCGAGAGTCAAGGTCGGCGAGCTACAGCTGCCCTCTGACTTGAGGCTTTGGTGGCCACCTGTCTTACGAACAAGCTGCAACTAAGTCCAGTGGCAGCTGTCAAACTCTCATTTCTGATTTTTTTTTAACTTGTTAGGAAACCACAGTTTTAAAAAATGAAAAAACCCTCAAAGTCAGAGGGACTTAAATATTATCCAGCTGATAGCCCCCCAATCAACAGATGAGGCTCCCCTCCTGGTGACAGTAAGCTGGAGATGAAGTGAGACAGTCGTGTGGGATTGTCCAGTGGGTTAATGGGTCATAGTTAACTCAGCTTGTAATTCAGTTTTTCTTTTTTCCTATCCAGTTAAAAAACCACTCAGAAACTTAAAGCATCATCAATGACCTCACTGTAATGCCCTGCAAAATAAACGTTTGAGGAATGAATGAAAGTGTTAGTCACTCAGTCGTGTCTGACTCTTTGTGACCACATGGACTGTAGCATGCCAGGCTCCTCTGTCCATGGGATTCACCAGGCAAGAATACTAGAGTGGGTTGCCATGCCCTTCTCCAGGGGATCTTCACGACCCTGGGATTGAACCCAGGTCTCCTGCATTGCAAGCAGATTTTTTACTGTTTGAGCCATCCTGCCTTTGGACTGGGATTGTACCATGATTCCCTGTTCCTCAGGCCTTCAGACTCGGGCAGAGTGACTCCCCTTGGTTTCCTGAGTCTCCAACGTGTAGACGGTACATGGAGAACTGCTTAGCGTCCATACCTACATGAGTCAGTTTCTCATAATCAGCCTCCATATCCACACACATGTGCGTGCACAGACACACACATCTCCTATGGCTTCTGTCTCTCTGGTGAACCCTGAGTCACTGAGCCTCATGAGACTTTGGTCAGGATTTGGTGGGAGCAGAGTTGCGAAATCCCTTAGGAAAAAAGCGAGACGCGCCAAGCCACGTGCTGCTGCTTGGCTCCGAGGCCGCAGCCCGAGCTCCTGGGGCGGCTACGCACCTGGTGGTAGATCCTCCGCACGAACATGCCCCGAGCGAAGGCCTGGATGACGACGGCAGCCCTGCGCACCCTCTGGTAGGCCCGCCGGGCCCTCTGCATGCGGTACTGCTTCTGGAGCGCCACAGCCGCCCGGGTCCTCCGCAGATGCTCGGCCAGTCTGGGGAGGGAGAGAGTGGTGGGCCCCTTGGGAACACAAGCCCCTTCCCCCTCGGCCCTGCTTGGCCCTCTAGGCCAACTCACATCACCCTTACCGACCATAGCGAGACCTTAAGACACAGCGCAGAACAGAATGGCTTCCTCCACCTCGTCCAAAAAGTCTTGCCACGTATTTACAACTCAGTCTAAGTCTGATCAACTGAATCTCATCTATCCACTCCCTGACCCACAAGCCTCTCCTATAGCCTGGGTAGCCCTCAAGGACATCACGTGTTCACACTTGGGTCTGTCCCTGGACCTCACCGGGCTTGGAGGGATCAGGGGTTGGGTCTTAGCATCCTTTTTCCCCTACATCTAGTATAGGGCCTGGCACAGCAGCGCATGGGAAGTATCTGTTGAATGAACACCACTTTCTCAGGCCTGTGGTGACCTCTCTCTACTTTCTCATCTCCCAGCCTTTCTGCCGGGGATGCACTGCACATGGGCATCTACTTCCCTCTGTCTCATTTCTACATTCCCCATCTCACCCTCAAGGCAGACATAAAGTCAGTCCCACACTTTTTACCCCCATCAGGGCTCTGTTTAGGACTTACGTGGTAATTCAGATGGTAAAGTCTCTGCCTACAATGTGGGAGACCTGGGCTTGATCTCTGGGTCAGGAAGATCCTCTGGAGAAGGAAATGGCAACCCACTCCAATACTCTTGCTTAAAAAATCTCATGGACAGAGGAGTGTGGTAGGCTATAGTCCATGGGGTTGCAAAGAGTCAGGCATGACTGAGCGACTTCACTTTTAAGGGCTCTGTTTGGTATCAGGCTTATAGCAAGTGCTCATCTAGAGACTAAGAATATTAAAAGCTAGAAAGGACCTTGGACATCATCTAGCGCAACTCTGCAATGGGAGGTAACTCAGCCCTGCTCCACCTGCTTAGATGAGTATGATTCCTGGTCCAGCTCTTCCTGCACACTCTCTCTAGAATACAAACTCCCTGCAGGGAGAACGTGGGCCAACCCACTACCCAGGACAGAGTCCTGTGCACCAGGGTGCTCAGTGATGCCCTAACTGTGTATGACAACTTCGTGTGGCTGCTACTGACAACTTTCTCATTTCTGCAGCCTTTGTTCCAGAGACCACCTCTCAGCTGTTCACAGGTAATTAACAGCATTCATCATTTCTGGTTCTGCTTGGATAAACAGCTTTTAACAAGGACATGAGGGGGAGCCGGAGCAATAGTCTAACTTTACGGTACAGGGGGTGTCTGCTCTGCGCTGGTTTCTATATTCAAGCAGAGAGGCCTGAGCAGTCACCTGTGAAACTTCAGCTTCCAAATGCAAGGTGCCCTAGAGGTTACTGTCACTTCCTCAAGGAAACCAGGACCTCCAGAGGTCACTGATGTTGAACCAGGGCTGGGTCTAAAATCTGATGACCCATGTAAAGGCTGGGGGTGGGTCTCACGGTGAGGGATGGGGGTGTCCTCTAAGCCCATCTCCCTGGTGATGCTCATACTGATTCAGCACTTCAGCAACCCAATGCCATCACTAGGAGGGGACGTTTTCGGCAAAGTAGCCTCTTTTGTGTGGTGCTGGGCTGGGGCAGGGCAGCCCACTGGCATCAGGCTTTGCCCCAAGGGAGCTTCTTGTGGTCAGACAAGTCTCCCCTTCCCCTCCCCGCGCTGGCTGAGTGCAACAGCTCACAGAAGGGACCTCCCCAGGCCTTTTCATTCAGCCCTACTAACCAAACTTCTAAGAGATTCTTAAATTGGTGGTGTAAGTCATGAAGCTGAGCATACATTAACTGTGAGAGAAAGGGTGAATTCATCTCTTTTGGAAAGAGGATTGTTTTACTTTAGCGTTTAAGTAAAGGGCAAACGGAGGTTTGGCCGGAAAACCAGCCAGTCCTAGGCTGGCACTGGTGGATGGGGACAGACTTGGAGAGACAGGAGACCTGGGAGCTAGACCTACTGGCTCAGGTGAGAAGGGGAGGAGAGACTGGCCTGGCTGCTGAAGGAAAGCAGGACATAGACAGGGCCCGGGAGGAACCGCACTCTACCCACAGCGGCTGACTGAGGCCAGCCACCTCGGAGCCAGGCCCCGCCCCCTGCCCCCCCCCCCCCACCTTCTCAGGTGTGCCCCGGCTCACCTGCGGGCCAGGTATCCTCGGCAGTACCTCTGCAGAGTTAAGGTAGCTCCCTTCAGCCTGCGGTACTTCACCTTCTGCAGCCAGCCCCGCACGGTTTTCTGGATCATGATGGTGGCTGCCCGGAACTTGTCAGCCCGAAGCTTCTCCAGGTAGGCCACCTGGCCCGCCCGGAAGAATATCTTGGTGCGGCCAAACTGGAACTTATCAGGATCCTTGACGAGGCAGGGAGGGGAGCTGGATCACCATCTGTGAGCGGCAAGGGAACGCGCCCCACCACCCCAGTTCCTCCCCCACACAACTCCCCTGCCAGGTCTCATGAGCCCCTGCTCCTTAAACAACCGCCGAAGAGTCAGTGTGTAACCAATGCCGACCCATCCCTACTGCTGCTCAGACGCCGAGAGCAGCGGTGAAAAGCAGGCCTGCGGCAAGCGGACAAGGACACAGCACATTTCAGGCAGTGCTGAGGGTTATGAAGACAGCAAACCGAGGGCTGGAGGATGGGATGGAGATGCTGAAATAGGCTAAAGGAGGAAGGCATCTCAGCGGAGGGGCTGTTCAGGCAAAAAGACCTGAATGGAGTGAAAGCAGGCAGGCACGGGAAATTACATCTACATAGCAAATAGCCCCCAAGTACATTCTCTTTGGTGTCTAACTATGCTGTGAGGCTTCTTCAGACAGCTGGTGACTGCCTTTAACGACATATACTTAGGTTAAAATGGGGGGCCCTTCCAATGCTCACCCTGGTGGACGAGGGGAGATGACCTGGCAGAGTGTGTGTGTGTGTG